>PVJN01003699.1:0-97989 GCA_004026805.1 Lasiurus borealis
AGAAAAAGGTAAAAGCCAAAAAATTATGAACAACAAATACATATCTATCAACAAGTGAATCTAAAAATTAAGTGAATTAAAAATTTGATCAACAGAATAAACTGGTGAATATACTAGAATCAGGAGCACAGAAAGGGAGTGGACTGATAATTCTCAGGGGGAAAGGGGTGCAGGGTGTACAGGGAGAGACTGGACAAAATCATACACCTATGGATGAGATCAATGGGAGGGAGCTGGGTGGAGGGGTGCTATGGAGGGGAAAAAAGAGAAACAAATGTAATAATCTGAATAATAAAGATTTAATTTAAAAAAATTATTGGAAAAGTTGACAATATCAATGTAACTTTATTTTTCTTTCTATCCTATAAGGTGATTGAATTCAGTGAATTGGATAAACCCAGAGTCCACTTTTTACGAGAAGTGTTACATGTGCTGTTGATGGGAACAGAAGCTGAGGACCTCTGTTTCATTTTCGCAAAGTATGGTCCCAGTTGTGCTGGCACATCATGGGAAAGAGGAGGGGCTGTTTCCACTCACAAGTCACTCGTAAAAGCAAGGTGGTTGTATGGGCGTCTACTTAAGTCCATTTCCATTTTAGTTTTCAGCTAGTACAGTATGTTATACATTTGATTTTGGGAACAGGAAAACTGCCTGATAGCAAACCAATAATAATTTCTTGTAAATAGGATATGTTCAATTCTTCATTGCTTTTTTTTTTTTTTTTTTTTGAGAGGAAAGGAGGCAAGGAGGGAGAGAAACATGAATCAGTTGCCTCCCACATGTGCCCCAACTGGGGATTGAACCCACAACCTAAGTATGTGCCCTGACCAGGAATCAAACCTGCCACCTTGTGTTGTTTGAGACCGATGCACCAACCAGCTGAGCCACACAGGCCTGGGCAAGAGTTCTCTTTGTAAAAGAGATCGTTTCTTCTCTCCATCCAAGGCTTCTAGAGTGGAGAGTGAGGTAGACGACTTGTGCCTGATAGTTTGTACGATTTCTTTCCAGGGTGTCCAACAACCCAAAGCTGGGTGTGCTGCGCGAAGGTTTGAAGCTCTTCATCAGCCACTTCTTGCTAAAGAGCGTGCAGGCACACCACAGTGCCGAGGAGGCTGGTGCACTGTGGGAGAGAGCCGAGCTCGCCACCAAGGCCTTGCAAGGAAGGCCTTCACTGAGAATGTGAAGGCCTATCTGCCAGGCGCCCTTTTTAACCCAAAGGCCTGTACTCTGCTGACTGTAAAAGCTGGGGAGAGCCATATCATGGTCTATTGTATTTACAGTATTATATTTTGAGATAACTTTTGATCCAAGGTTATATTGAGTGTGTTATAAACAAGTTTTGTGCATGCATGTGTGTGTGTGTGTGTGTGTGTGTGTGTGTGTGCAGGAGGCATGGACAGACACACTGGACAGTGTTCTCTGAGTAACAAGACGGGTGAGTGTGTTAAGTGGGTACTTGTGTGGTTCTTGTTTTTTCAGAGATAAGATGGGCCACTAGAGGGTGTAGTTATAAAGAAATTGATACATTTTTTATCTTTCTAAACATATTAGTTAAAAGTTCAGAAGCCATCAATTAAATATGGTGCCTGATACGTAATTGATTACTCTAAGTATCTGGAATGCAGGTGTTCCAGAACAGTGAGCGGAGGAAAAGTCAGTGCCATGTAGTGTGCATGGGTTGTTTGTGTGATGCCTCTGAAGCTGTGACTCGCATTGCGGCACGTGCTCCCTGTCCATGTTGACCATTTACACCCATCGATTCCAGGTTGTGATGCACTTTTCTAAACAGCATTGTGGAACTTCTTGGGGCTCCTGCTGAGCTGGGGGGTGGGAAGAGTGAGACATGGGGCCACCTGTTGATACACAGACTTACTGTGAAGAGGCATGTCCTCATGCCTGTGGCCTGCCACAGAGTCACCCTTAGAATGTGCTTTCCTCTTAAATGGGGAGGCTCACTTTAAATGTCACCTTGAAGACCTCTGTTTCATTTTTGCAAGGTGACTTGTTGCAAAAGAGTCAGCAAGACTTGTGTCGAGAACGTAACTTTGTATACGATACATATGCACAAACCCTACAGTGTACTATACTTCCACATGGCCGCCTTGGAAAGGCATACCTGAGGGAGGCCCCTCCCTCTCCGGTCAGGTTGCCCTTTGCCACACACTATCAGATAGTGTCAGCAGCTTGTAACTAGAAACACAATGTGTAGTCCCAAGTTGTCTCCACGTGTATCTAAACTAATGGGCTAAATTTCTTTTGTTTTTCAATTTTATATTATTGTGCTAAGAACTCTTTAAAATATACTTTCATTGATTTCAGAGGGGGAGAAGAAAAGGGAGAGGGAGATAAAAGCATCAATGATGAGAGGAAATCTTTGGTTGACTACCTCTTTATGCTCCGCACTGGGGATTGAACCTTCAACCCAGGTATGTGCCTTGACCAGAATGAACCCGGGACCCTTCAGTCTGCAGGCTAGTGCTCTATCCACTAAGCCAACTGGTCAGGGCATGGACTAAGTTTTGAAATGTGAACTCAGTTCCGAGTTAGCTCTAACACCTCTCGGATATGGCTGCTCCTGCTCCAAGTTTCCTAGTGGGCTCTGAACTTGGACCACAAAGAAGGCTGAGGTTTCGAGTGTGCTGGAGCCTGCACTTGATTTTGGGACTTTTCAACAAGTAATGTCTGCTAGATGGTGGTCAGGGTGCGAGTAGTGCCACTTACAGGGCAGGGGCTGTGATGTCCATCAGTACTTCCTCAAGAAGTAAGTTCACTAGAGGCAGACCTTTCCCTCTGACGCAGGCTCCTGACCACCCCTTGTCGTCTCTGCTCTATTCTTGCTCCAGGGAGCTAGCTCTTGACCACTCTTACCAGGCAGTTCACAGGCTGGTGGTTCCTGCGACTTGCCAGGTCAGCAATGCCGCCCAAGGCTCAGCAGCGGTGAGAGTGAAAATTTTTAGAGATGTCCTGATGGATACACATCAGGAGGTGGTACCGTTAAATGAAGAGGTTGCGGCGGCGGACAGAATTTCGGGAAACTTGGTGATGCTTTCGTCAACATCCGGATCTGGGTCAGTGGAGCCTGCATAAGTCAGGATTGGGGTACAGCCCTCCCAACTCTAGGTGCAGTCCAAGTGTCTGGAGGAGAGTTGTGGGGGAAAGGAAGGCAGCTCTGACCTTGAAACAGCGGAGTCATGAAAGGGGCTGGAAACAGACATGAACTTGGCTTTGGGGATCGTGTAGCATCTGCTCCAAGACATGCCCTGGCTCTACAGCTGTAACCGTGGAGGCAGCTCCACGCTGGGAGCCTCTGGAGATCCTCATACCTGAACATAAAGGGAGCAGGCTGTGTGCACAGTGGGTCCGGGAGAGTCACTAGAGGTTGGTGCAACAGGTTGTCTTGGGGAAGTGAGACTGGCCTGGGAATGGGAGCTTTGCCTTTTCTCAGCCTGATGTTTTGTATCGGATGCTGCATGGAGCGATGGGAGGGGAGTTCACAGGTGGCATTTCCTGTGAGAGCTGGATAATGAAAAAATGATGTTTGCATGATAAGATGAAAGGAAATGCGGGGGCCAACCTTGCATGTTTTAAGGTGCATTGGGGAACACCAAGGCTTGTACATTAGAAAACAATGTGTCCTGTGTCCAAGGGCCCTGGAGCCAAGCGATTTGACGTTGAGCATGTCCAAGTGAGGATGTGTGAACTGGCCTCCCACGGGTTATCAGGCTTGCTCTTTCCCCTCTTGAGAGGTATCTGATGAATACTGACAACCCTCATAGTCTCTGACCTATTCTTGCTTCAGAGGCCAGCTCTTGACCCCTCCTACCTCCCATGTCCATCTGCCCCGGCTGCCTCTCCTGGCTTCCTGCCCCTCACAAGACAGTGAAATACAGACTCAGGCCCAAGTAAAAGTGGTTGAAGGTGTTTTAAAGTGATTTTCTATGGAGACTCGGAATATTCCTTTCATTCTACTTGTCAGCATTGTTTACACAGAAAGGGCAAATTTTTCCTTTGCCAATTGCTAGCAGTTGCCTCGCTTGCTTTTTCTCTGTGTGTTCAGACACGTGCACCTGCACAAACGTTTTGGCTATAATCACCAGAAAGTAGAGATGGTGACACCCTGAATCATTGGCCTGTGTCTCCTGAGGCAGGACATGCTTGCATGACTCAGTGCCATCATCTTTTGGAGGACAGACACCAGCACTCACCACCCCATTGGCAGCCAGACCTAGTTCACATTACCCCTTCTTCCAAAGTCAATTTTCTCCACCTGGATAGAATACCACCAAGCTTCAAATGCCATTTCCTTGCTGTTTCTCTTTAATACAGAACCCCCAACCCCTCCCTGGTTTTTAACGTTCCTCAAGCAAGTTTGAGCAGTGCAGGCCACTGGCCCTTGATCCCTGAGTGTGGGCGAGCTTCAGTGTGGAGTAAGCAGGTCTTGGACAGCTCAGGGTTGAGGTCAAGCACTTGATCCAGTGAAGCTGCCAGGCTTCTCCACCGTAAAGGCACCTTTTGATCTTTGTCATTCTTGATTTTGTGTTTTTAGGAATAGTTTGGTTTTTATTTCCCAGAGAGGGAAGGAGAAACATTCATAAGAGAGAAACATGGATAGGCTGCCTCCTGTACACCTTCTACTGGGGATGGATCCTGAAACCAGGCAAGTGCACTGACAAGGAATTGAACCAGCAACCTCTTGGTGAACAGGATGATGCCCAACCTTTGAGTGACACTGACCAGGCTGCCTTTGTCATTTTTTAAAGGAAATTAGCCACCAAGAGTTCAAGGCATTTTACTAGGGGAAAAATGTGGATTTCCTATTCTCCACCAATATATTCCCTATGGTTCAGGTGCCCTGATGATCCTGCCAATCAGTCATTGCTGGTGGTTGCCCAATGCTCATTTTCTCATTACACTGCTTCTCCATTGTTAGCTGCATCCTTTAAAAACGGTCCTTTCTGTGTCCCTCTCCACTTTTCCTGGGAAAGATCAAACTAGCCACGTTTAGATGGCCAGGGTGGGGCCAATGGAGCCAGAATCATGGCATTGGCTGAAGCCATGCAAGGACATTTCTCAGCAAGAGACACCAGACTGGGCAGGTGTCAGTGGCCTGCCCACAGGTGCACTACCAAGCTTCCCTAACTCCTGCTACATTGACCTGAACTCCAGCCTAGATACCCGTTGGGGCCCATTATCTGGCTCAGGGTAGTTTCTAACATCAACACATTGTGTTGCATCAACCATGGCATCACATTTGTTCAGTCCCGTTTCTGCTGGGTGGGAGGATCCTGGTTGGCATGCCCGCTGGCAATCATGAGGTGCAGGGGACCAGAAGCATCTGACCTCCCAGCACTGACCAGCAGCTCCAGGCCAGCCTCCACAGACTTGTCAGCTTCATGGTCACCAGTTGGAAATAGCTGTGAAGCAAGTCATCTGTTTTCTGTGGTTCAGGTTTGTGAGCACTTAGAACAATAGTGTAGCCTCTCCAGACTTCAGGCCACATTCCCTACAGAGAGGTCATCTGTTTTCACTTCACACTGGGTGATTCTGCCCATTGAGAGGGCCAGGCAAGGTGACCGGCTGATCTAGTTGGTCGGCGTTTCTCGGGAGAGAGGACCCAGTGCTCAAACTGGATGTCCTATAACAGGTTGGTTGGACACCCTGGGAGACTGCACAGCATCAAACATGAGGTCTGGTGAGGTCTTCAGGGCACAACGGCCTGTGGCAATGGTCACCGTCCCACAACCACACGCCTGGGGTGCCTGTGCTCGGGGCGGGTCCAGGCTCCAGTGTTTGTGCTTATCTCATAGTTTTATCAGTAACTTGACCAAGGAGATAGAACATTTGCTTATCAGTTATGTTGGCAACTAGATGGCAAGAAAGGGCTTCCGAGTCAGTGTATGACCACTAATGAGTTTTGTGTCCTTCAAAAGCAGGTTCCTATCTAGACCCAGGAGAGCAGAGCCTGGCTCCCCGCAGACGGACCTCCAGACTGGGACATTGCTCCTGGGCCTTGGAACCATGCTCCTTCAACACAGAACCTTCCCAGAGCTGTGACATGCCCTAAAGTTCACGCAGACCGGGAGCTGGGCTGTAGGAATGAGCCGTGAGCCTTGTCCCATTGGCACAGTCTTCCAGGCCAGGAGCCTGGTCTCCGGAGGATCCAGCCTGCCCAGCACTGAACGTTGACTGTGCTGGGGTGGGTGGGGGAGGGGGGGGTTTCCACTTGCCAGCATGGCTTTGGGGCTGCCTCTCTCTGGCCTTGCTCTGCCTTGGGGGGCTTACTGTGGGGCCTGGGAGACAGCACCTTTTCAGGGACCAGTGGTTTGGGGGCCTCCTGCTGCTGGCTGCCAGGCTGAGCTGCTGAAAAACATGCAGAGAAACAAGCCACCCAAGGTATGGGCAAGCGTGTGCTGGGAGGCGGATCTCATGGGACAGTAAAGAATGATCTCGCTGCCCCCTTCCTCGCCCCCCCCCCCCCAAAGAGCCAGGCCTCTGACTGGTCCTGCTGTGCAGCCTCTTCAGGATGGGGGAGTAAGGGGTGGGGGGGCTATCAGGTCACTCCCAGCCCATCCTCACTAACCTGTTCTCCAGGGTCTGGGCTCTCTGGACCAACAGGCCACTGGCAGAGAGCCTGTTTCCCACACCTGCCTCCCCACTGCCCTCCAAGAGCTTCCCTCCGTGGGAACGGCGCCAGCCTACAGCTCCTACCTATCTGGTGAAAGAATATGCGCTTTGTTACCTGCACCCCAGGCCGATAAAGCACAACAGTATCACAGCATTGGGATTAGGAGGCAGCTGGCTCAGAGGCTCGGTGCCATGTATGAGTAAATATAATTTGTTTCTGTTCTCTGATTGGGAAGGTCACGGCGGTTTAACCCGGTGGGAAGGCTCCGACACATTATCTGCTCAGGCAGAACTAGGAACAAAAACGCCGGGCTCGTTAAAAGCAAATTGCAGTGTTTTATGAAAATAGGACATAGGCTCCCCAGCCTGGTGGGGCAGGACACACAGGGATGCCAGGCCCACCTGCTGAGAGCGTGAGGCCATCAGCGATGGGGCAGCTGGTGACTGCCCTGGAGGCTTCTGGGGAAATTGGGTTTTGCAAGCAGCCAAGAGAGAGGCCAGTGTTGTCTTTACCTGGAAAGGAGAGGGGAGGATCTGAGAGCTGCAAAGTGGCCTCTGCTGGTTTTAAATTAGCAGAGGACCTCTATGGTCGCCACCCTAGCTTCAAGTTTAAAGTGAAAGTTGGGGGCAGAAAATTCTCCAGTCCCCTGTTCCTCCGCTCAGGGGCTGTCCTGTCAGGAGTCATTTGTTTGAGCTGCATTGAGAGACTTGAGAGCCTGCAGCAGGGCCAACCCATATGTATGTCCTTGGTTTGTTGAACTCTTGATCGTGACATGTACCTGAGGACAAGTGCTGGCAGGTCACCCGGCTGCTGCAGTGGCCAGTGAGGAGAGTGCAGGACGGTCAAGGAGGGATGGTGGTGGCCAGAGCCCAGAGACAATCGTGAGTGTGTCTCTGATGTGCGGTGAGGAGAGCACAGGTACCTCGGTGGTCAGCCAAAGCCTCTGGATGGATGACAGTTTCTTTGCTGGAGTGGGGAATAAATAAAGCTCATGCACTGGGTCCTTTTTAGGTGCTCATCTCTCTGCTAGGCACTCTGGGGAGTTAGACCTTGAAAGTGAGGTAGAGACTGGAGGTTCCCAGGGCTGGGAAGCAAGGGTGGTGTCGACTGGGAGTTGGGGCTGGGAACAAAGTGCAGTAGTGGGGATGAGCACATACATGTGGATGCAGTTAATGCCACTGAATTGTGCACTTATAAATGGTTCACATGACCAATATTGTGTAGATTTTACCACAATTAAAAAGGCGCCAAAGTAGCCCTACCTAGTTTGGCTCAGTGGATAGAACATCAGCCTGTGGACCTAAAGGTCCCGGGGTCAATTCCATTCAAGGGCACATACCTTGGTTGCAGGCTCCTCCCTACCCTGGGCCCTGGTCAGGGTTCGTGCAGGAGGCAGTCAGTCGATTTGTTTCTCTCACATCAATGTTTTTCTCTGTCTTTCCCTCTCTAAAAATCAATAGAAAAAATATCCTCAGGTGAGGGTTAACAAAAATGATTTTTTTTAAAAAAAGGGACCAAAATAAACACTGTACCAATTTGTTAGTTTCCCAATATCCATTCACCTTTGCTTCCTCAGAAGTGAACCCCACCTTCAGGTAGGCTATTCCTACTCCAGGATGCTCACGGCTCTGGGTGAAGAGCTCCACTCATTGAGTGCCCTGGGAAGGTGTGCACTGTGCTCCTGGTCCCATTGGTGGGATGAGAGCCCCCCTCAACCAAGAAGGGAAGGCGCGTTTAAATGAGCCAGGGATAAAGGGCCTGCCTGGGCTCTGCCTGGAACAGCCCCGGTCATAGGAGAAGAGCAAGCTCTGTGGAAGCCACTGTGGTTGGGGTTCTCCTATGCTTCGAGGCCAGTAGACTAGCTCAGCATGGTTAGTGCAGGGGCTGGAGCTGCCCAGGCCCCTCCGCAGTCAGCCTGCAGCCTGCTCCCTGGGACCTCGAGGTGGCACAGAGCACACCTGTGGTCTAACACCCAGCCCCGCCCAGCACCCGAAGTTCCTCGGTCAACAGTCCTTGGCTCGGGAAGGCAGGGCGCAGATGGGAGAGGTGCTCAAGGAGTGGCCTAAAGGATGGGCTGAGCTAAGGGGTGCAAGTGGACCAGATAGCTTTCTCTGCTGCCAGCACTCTGTGCAGAGACCCCAGCAGCTTGCCTTAGCTCCTCACTAGGGGCTACAGGTCAGCTGGCATGCGCGTCTCCGCATGGAGCCACTGGCCCGTGATCCTCCACATGACAACCCTTGTGCACATTTTACAGTGTCCAGTCAGGTCCCACTTTTGAAGGTCCCATTGGTCACCCAGGAAACGTGTTTACATGTAAGGCACTCAAGGGTGGGGACAGCAGCAGAGCTCACAGGCCGACACTTGAAGAGTGTCACAGGTGTGGGTAAAGGAGCCGCCTGCTCAAGAGAGCAGTGAGTGGAGGAGCAAGGACACACACAGGGCAATAGGGCCCCAGACTCCCGAGGGGCTGGCAGGAGGTGCTGCTGTGTGGGGTACCTCCTGTTAGAGGTGTGCATAGGACAGGTGCCAGTCCTCACCTGACAGAGGGCAACCCTGGGCCACAGGAAGCTCAAGTCCTCAGACAGAGCCACCCAGCCACAATTTTGGCCTCTTAGCTCCTGCCCTTGGATCCCTGTGCCTCCCAAGGAATCTTTACAAAAAGTACCCCCCTCCACCACATCTTCCCAGGCCAGCCTGAGCCCTACCTGCAACCCCCCCACCCCCCGAAGCAAGCCGGTGTCCTGAGTTGAGTACCACAGATCTGAAAAGATGTGTATGGAGAGGCAGGTATTCGCCTGTTGGATTATCCCAGGAGCCTGTATGTGGCATCTGGCATGCCACAAGCATCCTGTATCTAACCCTCACAAAGCCCTGTGAGTCAGGAACTCACAGATGGGATGCTCAGGCACACACAGGTCAAGAACTTGTCCCAGACACACCCAGGTGATGCGGGCACAGTCCTGGGTGACCAGGCTCAGTGTCCCACCCTCTACAGCCCTCTGCTCTGGGCACAGGAACTTCCTAGGGTGGCCGGCTTGCCTCCTGTCTGGAAGGATGGAGAGGATGAGGAAAGGAGAGAATAATAAATGTGTGGATGTAGACACACTGCATGTGGCAGACAGTGAAGATGCCAGGCAGGGGCCAAGGGCATCTGATGTCACTGAAAGGTCAGAGAAATGAAGTTAGCACAGTGCCCTGTGCCTGGTGGGCCAGAGCCCCCTCTTCTAAAGGTCTCTCCCAGTCTCTAAAATTTGCAGCACACCTTTTTATGTGAAATTTTTTTTCTCTCTTATTTCCCATAATGGTCTTAGGTATTAGTGTTAATTATTAAAATTAAGGAATCATACACCTAAATACTAATACAATGTTATATGTAAATTATCCTATCTAATAAAAGAGTAGTATGCAAATTTACCATACCTCTGTTACAACCAAAAGTCATGCACACCAGCCAATCATGCACACCAACCCAACCAAGATGGCTGAGGCCATGGAGAGAGCAGGAGACTTACGTTTCCCTGGTAATGGAGGAAGCCAAGATTTCTGCACATTCTGGCCGGCCTAGAGAGACTCAAGGCTATAAAGGTTCAATTATCGAAGATAAATAAATCCCAGATACCAGGGCCTCTGCTTGGGTCACTGGGGGACATGGCCAGCCTGCAAATCACCACAGGCCCTTGCCCAGGCTGCCCCAGACTCCAAGGGAACCCCTACCCTGATTCAGGACACCTGTCAGGACAAACCAGCTGGCTCCCACCCATGCACCAGACCTCTATCCTATCTAATAAAAGAGTAATGTGCAAATTGACTGTTACTCCAACACACAAGATGGCTGCCCTCATATGGACACAAGATGGCCAGCAAGGGAGGTTTGTTGGGGGCAATCAAGTCTGTAGGAGAGGGCAGTTAGAGGTGACCATGCCAGCAGAAGAGAGGAGTTGGGAGGGACCAGGCCTGCAGGGGAGAGCAGTTGGGGGCAAACAGGCTGCCAGGGGAGCAATTAGGCATCAATCAAGCTGGCAGGGGAGTGATTAGGGGATGATCAGGTTGGCAGGCAGGTGAGCAGTTGGGAGCCAGCAGCTGGATTGTGAGAGGGATATCCGACCTAAATGGGCAGTCGGACATCCCTCGAGGGGTCCCAGATTAGAGAGTATGTGGGATGGGCTGAGGGAAATACACCTCCATGCACAAATTTTGTGCATTGGGCTATATCATAAAAGACCTGTGGTTGTGACCAAATGAGCAGTGGGCAGGACAGGGCTAGAGCTACTCGCAGCAGAGAGCTACAAGTGGTGGAGAGCTAGTACCTCAATAAAAAGGGTAAATAAATCATACATGTAATCTAATTCTGTCTCAAATTCTCACTTCCACCATCCAAACATGCCTGTCTAGTCTCTCTTGGAATATTTATCCCACCGTAATGGTTTAGGGGCATTTGAATCAGTAAGTGAATGTTCCATCACAATTCTTAAAGGCCCCTGATTCCTGTCCTGGCTGAGTTTCGGGTCTGACTTCTGGTCAGGGTGCATACCTGAGTTGTGAGTTCCATTCCTATTTGAGGCAGGTAAGGGAGGCAACAAATGAATGTTTCTCTCGCTTTACTTCCTCTTTCTAAAATCAATAAAAACATACCCTTGGGCGAGATATTTTTTTTAATGTTTGAAACAGAAATCCCCAATTCCTCTCCACCAACCCCTTAAAGGCAGGCAGCCTGTGCTACCACCAGTTTCTCTGTTCCTGTCATCAGCACAGCCAGAGTCCTGCCTGGTAGGGACAGGATGGTGGCTACCCTACATGGTGGTGACCATCTAAATGCCTCAGAATCCCTTCCCCCTTAGTTTTGTTTTTACAATTTTAGCAATCTCTTAATATCTTTTTTTAAATATGTTTTTTTGATTTTAGAGAAGAAAGAAGAGGGAGAGAGAAACATCATTATGAGGGAGAAACACCTCCCATACACCCCTGGAAGTCCCTTCAGTGGCTGGAAGGACACTCAACCAACTGAGCCACTGGCCAGGGCTCCCCTTAGTCTTGTTTCAAGTGAGGTACAGTCCCACACATAACCTCAAGTGCTGGTGCACCTTTTACACTATGAGCTCAAGGGTTTACTGTTCGTTATTCACATATTTCTCTTCCTGCTGCATGTACTAGGTGTACTGGTTAATAATACAGATTTTTTCCAATAGATGGAGTCACACATATGTTGATATATATGCGATTTGATATGTATGCTATTTTGTTGTATTAACAACAAACTTCAAAACTTCATGTCAAATTTGCTTGAAGACATTAACATTATAGATATTTTCCACTTAAAAATGTCAAATTTCATGCCAAAAAAAAAAAAGAGTATTTGCAGGAACTTTTAATTCATTACTTTATTTTGAAGAAAAGTGCTGCTGAGAGTTATCATATACTTTGGGAAGCCTTTGGTGAACCTGCTCCATCTCTAGATACTGTGAACACTGATTTAAATGCTTTAAAGGTGATTATTTCAATATGAAAGACAAAGAACGTCCAGGTCTACCGAAAAAGTTTGAAGACCGAACATTACAAGCACTATTGGATGAAGATGCGTGTCAAACTCAAAAACAAGTTGCATAAAGATTAAACGTTGCTCAGCAAACAATTTCTGATCATTTACAAGCATTGGGAAAGATTTTAAAGGAAGGAAAATGGGTGCCACATCAACTGAACGAAAGACAAATGGAAAACTGAAAAGTCATCAGTAAAATGTTGCTCCGATGGCATCAAATTGTGACTGGCAATGAAAAGTGGATTTATTTTGAGAATCCCAGTTGCACAGAACCAGGTCAACCATCAACATCGACTGCAAGGCCAAATCACTTCGGAAAGAAGACAATGCTCTGTGTTTGGTGGGATCAAGAAGGTGTGGTGTAGCTGAGACCGGTTTGGCTCAGTGGATAGAGTGTCGGCCTGCGGACTGAAAGGTCCCAGGTTTGATTCAGGTCGGGGGCATGTACCTTGCTTGCGGGCGCATCTCCAGTTCGGGGCGTGTAGGAGGCGGCTGAACGATGTCTCTCTCTCATCGATGTTTCTGACTTTCCATCCCTCTCCCTTCCTCTCTGTAAAAAGTCAATAAAATATATTTTAAAAAGGTGTGGTGTATTATGAGTTTCTAAAACCAGGTGAAACCATTAATACTGATCACTATCGACAACAAATAATCAATCTGAACCACCTTCTGATCGTGAAATGACCAGAATATGCCAGAAGACACGGCAAAGTAATTTTGTTTCACGTTAAAAATCTTGGCTGGGAAGTATTACCCCACCTGCTGTATTCACCAGCCCTTGCTCCTTCAGATGACTCCTGTTCCGATCGATGACACACACACTTTCTGAGCAGCACTTCAAAACGTGCGAAGAAGTGGAAAATTGGATCTCTGAATGGTCTGCCTCAAAACAAGAAAAGTTCTATTGGTATGGTATCCACAAATTACCAGAAAGATGGGAAAATGTGTAGCTAGTGATGGACATTCCTTTGAATAAAAGCACTTTTGATGTTTCTCTTGAAATTATCGAGTTTTCTTATATTCCAAAATCTGTATTAGTAACTGGTACACCTGGTAGCTCAGTGGTGGAGACTTGTGTCTGTTTATTCACAGTGTGCGCTGTGCAGGGAGCAGCAGCGGGGGCTCTAGCAGACTGACCTCAGAGCCAGGATCCGTGCACCCAGGGCTACTGTTGTCTTGTTGGGGTGAAAAGGTTGCAGGGCCACATGGGTCCCTAGTCCCAGTGCAGAAGGGGCCTGGCGGGCACCCTGTGGAATACTTATCACGGTGTAAACACGCCAGGTGGTGAAGATAGGAAGGTGTAGCAGACCCAGGAAAACGCCATTTGCATTCTGTTAGGGATTCATCCTGTGAAGAACAGCCAGCGGCTCCTGTCACAGCGCTGGCCTCCAGCCCCACACGTCACAGGAGCAGGGGAGTCCTCCCTCCTCTTTGCTTCCCTCTTTCTCTGAAGTCACTCCAGCGCAGAGGATGGCGATCATGCTTGAAGGAAGAATATCACGCATAAGATGAACTGGAATATTAGAGAACGCCAACCATGGCCTGAGCCGGTTGCGGACGGCAGGGTCGCGGGTTCCATGCCAGTCAAGGGCGCGTTCCATGGTTGCAAGCTCCACCGGGAGCAGGGGCAGCCAGTCCACGTTTCTCTCCGTGTCTCCCGCTCCTTCCGCTCCCTCAACAGCGGCGGCGAATGGCCACCACCGCCGCCTCCGATCCCAGCCGCCGGGAGCTCCGCCATAAACGCAGGCGCCTCCGCGGCCCCCTGGGCGGTGGCACGGGCCCTCAGCGGGTTGGGGACGCGCCTGAGCCGCGGGGGGCGGACAGGTCACCGCATCAGGGGCACGGAGGGGCCGCGCAGTGCCCCCAACCTGACCCCGCACCCCCGCGCCAGGACCGGGCGGGGGCCTTTGTTCCTCCCCAGCTGGGTAAACGGGCCCGCGCCCCTCGCGGCGGCACCTTTGTCCTGCCCAGCGCCACAGACAATGGCCAGCCGCGTCTCCGGGAGGCGGACACCTCGTTTGTGTGCACTTGGGGGGCGGGGGCGGCCAGGTGTGCAGGCCGCGGAATGCAGGGTCGCCGCGGGCCGGCTGAGGGTGGCCCGTCCGCTCGGGTATGGGGCAGGAGTCCTGCGAGGTAAAGACCCACCTAGCCCGCCCTCCCCGGGACCCAGCCGGACCCCAGCCCCACAGGTGGGCGGCTCGGCTCCGCGGGTGGGGCCCTTTCCCTCCAGCCTGCGTGCGGGCCGCCCCTGGCTGTTGTAAAGTGATTACGAAGTGAAAGTGCTGAATGAGGCCTCCCGCTGAAGCCGGCGGGCGTCCCAGGCTCATTAGGTGCCTAGTGATCAGCTTTAATCCGACCATAAAAGCAATTCTGAAAAACACGTTTGCCCTTGTGGTCTGGCCAGCACAGTCACGCCTCTGAAGGAATTAGTTTTATTGCGGGAGACACCGCGCACGCAGGACTTTGAAATGGGGTGGGAACCGCGTCCTGTGGACGCCCCCCCCCCCACGCCCGACAGCCTTTTGTTGCAAGGAGGGCTTCCCTCCGGGTGGAGCCTGCTACTCCCCCCCACCCAGGGCCCGTCCCAGCGGCGCCCCCTCCGCCCGGGCCGAGGGCCACCTCACTACAGAGCGCAGACCCGCGCCCGAGGCTGCGATGCTGCGTGAGACAGAGGCTCAGGCCCTGAGAGCTGGGCGGCGCCAGGGTCCCCTACCCGTGCCCTCTGGGTGATCTGGATTTTCCCCACTAGCCTGCCCTCCCCTCAGGAAGGAGGGAGGAAGGGAAGAGGAGGGAGGAAGAGAGAGGAAGGCCTGCCTTAACCATCTGCAGTGTCTGGCACAATAATGCTAACTCCATACGTTTCATTGGGCAGCATCTCGGCAGTTGTTTCTTTTGCAAACAAACTGTACTCAGCCAGCGCTCCCTTTGCCCCTCCCAGCCCCTGACACCCCTCTACCTTCTGCTTCTAGGAGACCCACTATTGTAGATTCCAGATGTAAGGAGAACTTGCGCTATTTGTGTGATGTGTGTGTTTTGCTTAGCAGACGGTCCTAAAGGCTATTGCGTGGCAGCCTTCTCGTTTAGGGCTGGATAGTTTCCACGTGATGTCTGGGCCCGCCTTGGTCCGTTGGCCTGTTGAAGGTCCTTGGGTGGCCTCCCCTCCCTCACTCTTGTGAGGGAGGCTGCCCGGAGCACAGGCCAGCGCTCTCCCAGGGCCTGCACTTAGCTATCTGGACAGGCCCACTGGCCCTGCTGGCTCCTGTGGTGCTTCCTCTTGGACCCTCCTTACCGTTGTCCACAGTGGCTCCATGTACTGTTTCCACCCTACCAACAGTGCACATGGGTCCCCATTTTTCTGAGTCCTCAGGAGGCGTGTTTTTCTGTTTTTCATTTTGATGACAGCCATCCTAGTGGGGCCAGGTGGGCTGTCACAATTCCTCAGTGAGCAGTGGCGTTGTAGCCTTCACACGGTGGGTCGCTTGGGTATCTTCTTTAGAAAATTATCTAGTCCCGTCCTTTTCCTGTTTTTAAACTGGACTTAGCCGCTGTTGCTGAGGCACGTGCATTCTTTATGGACATTAGTCCCATCAGACAGGAGATCCGTGGGCTGTGGTGGGGGTGGGGGTTGCATAAAGATTGGTTTCTTTGTCTCAAACTTTCTTTTTGCTATCCTTCCTTTTCATCCTTTCGCTGTTGCTGTGGACACCCTGTTCTGGAAACTGAGGGGGGACCAAGGGGGATTGGCCGGGTTCCCAGAGGTCGGGGCTCCACTCCAAAGGCCTGCCTGGCTGCCACCGCCACGGGGAAGGCTGGGCTGGGCTAGAAACCGAGTTTCCTCTCATCTCCCTCCCGGCGCCGCCTGGGGTTGTGTAGACTAGCCGTGGCAAGGTCTGGGATGCGGTCCTCGGGGCTGGCTGCGTTCAGTCCGCGGGATGAATTGTTCGCTGTGCCCGGAGTGGGTGAGGACCAGTCAGTGATTATATTTAAATTTTCTATAATTGATTTGGGGAAGAGCAACTGTGACAAGAACGAATTGATCATTAAATTTATTAGCGAGATAAATTCCACCGCGATTAAGCCGCTGGCTGGAGCCAGTGCTCGGCGGCCAGACCTTCCAGCCGCCAAGTCCCCGCGCCAAGTCGGGCTGGTCGGTTGGGGGGGCATAATAATAATATCCCTCAGTGCCTCCTTCTCCTGTCGCAGAGGGAGCGGGTCTGCCCGCCGGGTGAAGGGACAGGACCTTGGTGGAACCTGAGGCCTGACTCCAGGACGGGTGCCCTCACCCCCCGCAGCGCAGCCGGTGCCCTGGTCGCCCAGTGCGGAGGTCAGGGCGGGGGCGGGGGGCGCGGGAACACACCGGCTGTGCAGCTGGCTTCAGGCTGAACTCACTGATGTATTAGAAATTAAAATGAGATGGGCACAGATTGCAGATCGGTTTTAACCCAAAGGCGCGCCTTCTTCCTCTTCTGCCCTCCTTCCTCGGGGCCCTGGGCTTTCCCACCAGTTGCAAACCCTAGTCCTGTCCCCCAAAGCACCTTTGGACCCCGAGGCGGCCAGGCCCGCGCCCAACAGCTGCTCCCGCGGTCGCCCCCGGGCTCGGCGGGGTTGGATTTTATGGAAGGAGCCCGGGTGATAATGAGCTGCCAGAGAGGATATTAATCTCACCCGGGCCTGGTAGAGGAGGCGTGGCCCCGCTGGCCAGCGCGTAATCGCGGGAATGAAACGCCCGGGGCCCTTCCGAACTCATTCATCAGCTGGGAGGAGGGGGAGGCGCTCGCCCCGAGCCCGGGGCCCGAGAGTGGAAACAGCAGGAGGAAGGCACGAAGGAAGGAGAGCAGCGTCCCCGTCGCGATTTCCTCCAGGCCCCGCGCGGCGGCGGGGCGAGAGGCGGCGGGCAGGAGCCGGGCCGCGAGGCCGGCATCTGTGCAGCACCGGGCGCGGCCCGGCAGCCGCGAGTGACGGATGGCTCGCGCTGCGAGGTGGAGGAGCCCGGAGCCAGGGCCGCCCTGGGCTGAGGTCTGGCCGGCGCCGTCCTCTCAGATCCCAGGACCCGCTCCTGGCCGGGCTCCTGCGGCTGTGCGCTGGGGAGGGGCTGCGCCGCGCTCTGGGCTGCCATCGCGACCCAGAAACGTGCGTAGGGGGCGCCCTGGCCGCGCTGACCCCAAGTGCCCGTCCCGAGTAGGCAGCTGGAGCGTCTTTTCCGAAACACGCAGGGTTTTCACTTCTGGACCCAGTGAAGCCAGAAGCCCCGCAAGGAAACGGGAAGATAAGCCAGGGTCCAGCCACCCTCCCGGGTGGGGCATCCAAGGAGAGCCGGGCACCGGGCGCGAGCGCACACCTGGCCGCGGGCACTTTTTTTTAAAACCAAAACTTTGCACCTGCGACTCCCCAGCAATGGAACCCAGCTCCCCGCTCGCAATTCTGGGATTCCGACTCTCACCTTCTGCTGTGAATTTCAGGGGGGGTCGGGGGGGGGTTAGGAAGGGATGGGGAGACGCCCGTCGTTTCAACAAGAACTATAAAGCTGCTTCCATATGCCCCTCAAGAGATGGTCCCGCTGCTCCAGTAAAAAAAACAACACAATTTATTTTACATTCCATCGCCGACGATGGGGGAAGCTGAGTAATAATTTAGCATGCATAAGTAGATGTCCTTTTTATATATAAATACAGTGTACAAAAATAAAGACAGCACAGTTCTAGGTCCCCAGCGGCTGGAACGCTCATGGCAGAACCCCTAAGATACAGAGCCCACGACACTCGTCTTCCTCTCGCCTCGGCGGAGCGGCGCTGCTGGAAGGGTTCCGGGTTCCAGGGGTGAACACGAGGGCCCCGCCTTCTCCACACCCGAAGGGGAGTTGGGCGCCGACCCTGATGGCGTCGGTTCTCACAGAACCGCCCCCACCGCCACCCTAAATCCAATGGGTCAGAACCAGAGTTCAAGTTTGCACGCGTTGGGCCTCGCTCGGTCCCTCGCAGAGCAGACGGTGCTGCGGCCCGGACCAGCAGCTCAGACCGGCGGGATGTGGGGCCGACGGCGGCTGCGAAGGGCGCGGGGTCCCGGAGTCCCGCGTCCCTGGCGACGGTCCGGGACCTACTGCAGGGGCGGCTGGTGCCCCGACCTCGGAGGCGGGGAGTCGGCCCCGGAGGAGCAGTCGGAGGAGGAGGCGGCGTGTGCGCCGCCGCCGTTGCTGTAGGGGAAGGGGTCCTCCTCCTCCCCGTCCTCCTCGGGGTCACTGTCCCTCAGGTCCCGCGGGCGCCGGCCGCCCTTCTCCCCGGGAGGCCCCAACAGCTCCTCGTCGCCTTTGTCCTCGGCGGCGCCGCCCCTGCCCGCGCTCCCGCCGCCCCTCTGCTTCTCGGCCTCCTGCGCGGCCTGCTCTTTGGCCTTTTTGCTGCGTTTCCACTTCATCCGTCGGTTCTGAAACCAGATCTTCACCTGAGGGCACAAGGAGGTCAGACACGCTCTCCTCCATCCGCTTTGGTCCCTCCCGGTCCCGGTCCCGGCACCAGCCCTCAGTGGGAGTAGGGCTGGGACCGGAAGGCAAGCAGGCTCCAAGCTGCCCCGGGACCAGGAGGAGCTGGGCAGGGCAGAGGGCGCGGGCGGGGAGCTAAGGCTGGAGCCCGACCGCCTTCCCCACACCCCTCACCCGGGCCCTGCGGCGGAAGCGGGGACCAGGGCACTGGGGGCCTCTGTGAAGCTCAAGGCGTTCCCTCCCTCTTTCCGGAACAAAACGTCCTGAATGTGGCCTGGGGCCACTTGCCTAGGAAGGGGGGCAGTCGGTCGTTAAAATACAGGATCCTGCTCCCCCTCCCGAATCAGACCTCTGGGCACGGGTACAGGTAGCCTGGCGGCGAGCGTGAACTCTCCCCAACATTAACCTGCACTCAGGGCGGAGGTCAAGAGTACGGAGGTGACTGCTCCCCGGCCTGGGTTGGGGCGTCGGGGCGCTCACCTGGGTCTCCGTGAGCATTAGTGAAGTGGCCACCTCGAAGCGCTTGGGCCGCGACAGGTACTTGTTGAGCTTGAACTGATGCTCCAGCTCCAGCAGCTGCTGGCTGGTGAAGGCAGTGCGCGGCCGGCGGCACTTTCCCAGCAGGTTCGACTGCGCCTGGGCTGCGGGCGGAATGGCGTGAGGCGCGGCTCGGCTCGGTCTTCCGCCCAACCCCGCGGGTCCTGCGGAGCCGCAGCCCGCCGCTCAGTGGCAGCGACCCTCCCCAGCCTCGAGGCCCGGGCGGAACCAGACAGTGTGGGTGTAGGTGTGGGTGCAAAGGACCACATCTCTCTCTCAGACAGACCCTGGGGGCCCGTCCCCTGGGCGCCCTCCCCGCCTGAGGGCGTGGCAGAGGCTGGAGAGCAACCACCGCTGGCCTCAGGCCTGCCCCCTCGGCTCAGGTGCCCGCGGCTCCCGCCCGCTGCTTTCCACACCCGCGGCGCTGTGCTGGCTCCTCGGGTACAAAGGGAGGAGGAGGAAGGGTGGGCTCGAGGCAGAAATTGAGTTCTGGGCCTAAACAGTTTTCATCAGCGTCCTCCCCCCATTAAAAATTTTTTTTTTCCACAAACCGCCCAGCACAGAGGAGCCGGCCTGAGGACCCGGGAACTGGTAGCTTTCCAGGACATTCTCTTTATGCAAATGAAAGGCCTGGGCAGAAGGGGCTTTGCTTTCTATGCATTCAAGGAGGTCTCTCTTTATTTACATAATTTCACACGGTTACATCAGAGAATTTTATGACCTCAAAACAAGACTTGCCTTGATTTCCCTGGAGCCTGACGAGTGTTAGACAATAAAAGAAAGAAGAAAGGAGGCTGGCCCGGCCGGAGGAGCAGCTCCTCGGGGACCGGCAATTTGCTTTATGGGAGGCCCACGCCCCCCTTTAAGTTAAACAAGGCCCTGAATTTCCAACTTGACACTACATTAGAACTTTAATTAAAACACTGGCTCCCATAGGACCATTTGGAAAATGCCATCCGACAGCACAGATGACCAATTAAAAGAACCAAACAGGTTTTCCTTCTGGTGACCAGAGGGGCACCGGGATGCGACGCCCCCGGGGCCCATCCGGCCCTGGCCCTTTGGGCTCAGTGTTCGAGTTCTTTCTGGACTTCACACTGCCTGGATCTAAGTTGGCTGCCTCTGGGTCAAAATTTGGAACCAGAGATAGACAAAGTGTGTTGCAAAGAAATGGAGCTTTTCCTACACGATGCTGGGCTCCACCAAGGCCCCAAAGCACCTGGGTGGCTACAGAAGCTACACCTCCTGGTCCCCCCAACACACACACACAGTGGGGGACAGCGTCTCAGTGGGGGATGCAGGTCATAATGAGAAGGGGTGTGCTGGGGGGATGGCCAGGCCCAGCAGCGTGCCCTGGGTTTGATTGATTCTGGATCGGCCATGTCTGTAGCAATGGCAGCCCCCCAGTGAGAGGTGAGAGTCAGCCTACCCTCTGCTTTGTGGGGACTCAGGCTAAAGTAACTCCAGTGGGACAGGACAGGGTGGGTGGTCATCAGGCCTCTGGGAGCTGAACTGAAGCAGGGCTGGCAGCAAGCAGCGTCCTGCTGGGATTTTTCTCACTGGGATGTGACTTCTGTGGCCCTTGGGGCCCTAGCTTTTCTCTGTTTAATCACAGCCATGGCTTCTAACAGAGGAATCTGAATTCTGCCAAGTGTTTATTTCTGTTTTCTTTTTGGCTTTCCTCTCTACCATGCCTGCATCTCCTCAGTCTAAACACATTCACTCAGACAGAAACAATGGGGTCTCTTTGTTTGGGCGTTGGGTGCTGGGAGGCAGAAGCCCCTTGCAACTTCCTCTGAGCATATGGGGTGGGATCCCAGGACGGAGACCCAAACTCTCCCTGTGCAGCCCTGCCTCTCCTCTCGCCAGCAAAGTCAGAGCTGGCCCAGGCGGTAGGGAATCGACTGCCCCAAGAGATGGTGAGCACGCTGCCCACCTCTCTCTTAAAAGAAGGGTTCGCTTCTTGTAGAGCATCCCTACTTCAAAGTGCGTACTGCTGGTAGTAGTCCCTGTGATGGGGTTCCTGACAAAGGGTGCACCACCCTGCCCACAGGGGCCAACTCACCACCACTCAGTTCAAGTCAGGCCCCCACCTTCAGTCAGGGCTTTGCACCCTGGACTGAATGCCCCTCCAGAGGCAGCAGAGCCAGGAAAGGGCCAGGGTAGCCTGGGCTCTGGCCTTTGGGTCCCGGAGCCCATTTCTCCCCTGCTGCTCCCCATCTCTCCTTCTCCTGGGAGGGGCCAGAGATGTGGGGGTCTCTCCAGAACCCAGAATGTGGGACAAAATTAAGTCCGTTTCCCTGGAGATGAACGCCTGGTTCCTGACCCCCAGGGCGCTCCTTCCTTCCCCCACCACTTCCTCCTCCCGAGCCTGCCAGTTAATCATTAGGTTTAGTCTCACACCTCCAGCTGCACCAAACCGTTGAGAGAAAGAAGGCAAGGCCCGCGCGTGGCCATTTTACTGATTCGCGCCCATCCCAACCGCGCTGCCAGCCCAGTCCTCGTAGGCTCCTGGCGGAGCAGGGCGGTTTCTCAGCGCTTCCACGGCTCCATAGGAGCAGAAAGCGAGGGGAGAAAGGTGCCCCGTGGAAGCGACTGGATGTGCAAGAGAACCATCTGCCAGGAATCTCCTACCCCGTTTTTTCCCCTCCTTCCCCGCCGAGGGCTGCACGGTACTCACAGTTGAAGTCTGGCATCTTGGGCAGGATCATGCCCGCGGTGGACGCGCGCAACCACTGGTCCAGCTGGAAGGTGCCTGGGCCCAGCTTGATGGGGTCGACGGGGTGCGCGGGGTGCGCGCCCTGCACCTGCGGGTATGAGTAGGAGAGCGCCGGGTGCTGGCCTGCCAGGGCCGCCGCCGCCGAGTAGCCATACACTGGGTGGCCATAGAGAGCCGCCTGCGCAGGGAGCCCCGCGCTGCCCTGCGCGCCCCCCGGGTGCAGCCCCAACGCCAGGCTCCCTGCGGCGGCGGCGGCGGCGGCGGCGGCGGCGACAGCGCCCGAGTGCGCGTGGTGGTGGGGACCCCCGGGCCCGCCGCCCGTGCCGCCCGCGCCCAGGAAGCCCGGCTTGGGCAGCAGCGCGCAGTGCGCGGCGAGCAGACGAGGAGGAGACGGGCTCTCGGCGCGCAGGCGGTCGGCGGGCGCTGCGGGCGGCTCCGAGGACGCGGGGCTGCAGCTGCCGCTCGCGCCGCTGCTCGCCCCGCCGCCGCCAGGGCCGGATGCCGCGGTAGCGAGCGACGTGACCAGAGCCAGTGGCGAGGTCTGCGCAGAGGCCGCTCGCGGGGGGTCCACTGCCAGCAGCGCGTCGATGCGGAAATTTTTGGATTTTTCCATCTGCTCGTTAGGGGCTGGCGATCAGGGCCGGGTAGTAAGTGGCGCGGCTGTGTGCAGGCTTGCGGAGCGTCGCGTGGCGTGGCAAGCCCCAGGGCTCGTTATTGTTAGGGCGATTATCTACCAATAATCAAAGTCGCCGCAAACTCAGCCAAGAGTGACCATGTCCGAAGCCTCCTCCACGAGGGCCCCGCCCCGGGCCGCGCTCACACACGTTCGCACAAACTCCACGCGAGTATGGGGCGCGGGGCGGAGGCCGCTGGCGCCGTGGCAGAGACCCGCGCCCCTGCGCGCACTTGAAGCGCAGCGCGGCCGCGGATTGGCGTGCGCAGCGGGGACCCGGGGCGGGGCGCAGGCCTGGCCATTGGACACTGGGCGCACCTGTCACCGTCGCAGCCGCCCGCCGCCCCGCCCCTGCGCTGCAAGGTCCTAAACAGCCTGGGGTGCCAAGCAGCGTGGGCCGGGAGGGAACAGCGACCGGGACTGGGAGCTCTGGGACGCAATCTAGGGTTCCTGTTCTCTTTCCTTGGGTGCTGAGCAGGATGGCGGGCGCCGGTGATCCTGGGTCCTCGCGGAGCCCCCCGCGACTACAGCCCCAGAGACGCGCTGTGCCCCTCTGGGCTCGGGTCCCCCAGAGCCTGCAGAGAGCCTCCTCTCCCGCCTCCTCATCAGCACTTGAGTTTGCCCACTTCTCCGTGGGGGAACGAACCCACCTTCTTCCAGAACTAGTCGCTCTGCCCAGTGACTGTAAAGCAAAGAAGACCGTTGGGGTCGCCAAGCCTTGCTCTAGGGGCTCCTCGGCACACAGGAGCGGTCTGTGCCCCTGTCGCCAACTCTCTCTCTGTAAAGTGCTGTGCATTCCAGGTGTGTGTATGCGGGCGAGTGTGCCTTCCCCGCGGCTGCAGAGCCCAGGACCGCAGGAGCGGTCCTTGGTGGGCATGCAGCAGCAGCCAGTACCCACCGGGGGCAGTGCTTATCCGGAGGCTGGTCTCTTGGACCCTGGCATGAAAATGCTTCCGTGTTCGTTCTCCTCCTGCCTGCAGCGCCCTGGAAAACCAGCCAGGCTGGGCCAGGTTGTGGAGTGAGAGTCCAGACACCGCCCCCCCCCCCCCACGCCTCAAGTATTTACAGTAAAAGCACTTTCAAGGGGCTTTTTTTTAAGCGGAAAGAATCAACAGGCAGGCGGCCCTCAACACCAGGCTTTGTCAATAGCTGGTTTAGACCCAGTTATCTCCCCGGACAGATGTGGGAATGCGAGGGGAGTTTCAGGTTCTTGAAGTAGGCTTCCCAGGCAGCTGGAAGGTGAGTAAAGGGTGGAGCACATGATGATCCCGGCCAGGGAATTTGTTAATGAGCAGGTTAGGTTGCTACAAGAGGTGTTTTTTTTAAAAAGGTAAGTACTGTGTAGGGCCCTGTTGTTTTTCTCCCAAAGACTTTGCCTCCGTGAGAGCTGGTGGCAGGATTCTATTGTCAAAGCCAGTTTCTCTCCTCTTGCACAGGGCCATCCTGAGGCCAGCAGAGCCAGGAGGGTGGAGAAGGCTGGCAGCAACCAGGGCAATGATATAGCGCTTTCCAGAAGACAGTGCCAACGTGCAGACAGGAGTGACAGCATCGACACTGACCCGGTGTTTGTCGTTAGCTGAGGGCTTTCTGAGCAAATAAGAATGCAGCCCAGCCGCTAAGTGGACAGAGGGGAACACTCACGTTTCTTGAACATTTACTGCATGCCATAACGCTCTACAATTATCTTCTTTCATCTTCGCTGTGACACTAAAAGGATGTTGTCACCTCCGCTTTACAAAGTCCTGCTTCCCGAGGCTGAGACTGTCCCCCACAGAGAACCACCCCCACAGGGAACTACCTCCCACAGGTAAGGAAAGCCTCAGTTGGGATTGGACCTAGATGTGATAGCAGGGGACACACATTGTTGCCTCTGCCCTCCAATGTCCCCATCCCTGCTCCCCTATCTGTTGCCTTTGGGGTTCCAAGCTCCCCTTTCTGGGCAGGACATGCTTCCTGCTCAGAGTGTCTCCCTGCCACCCAAGATGGAGAAGGCAGTGGGGACCCTTAGACAGGCCTTAGCTGCAAGATCACCCCCCTGCTCCACCTGCTGAGACTGGTCAGTGGTCCCAAGGGCACAGACTCTGGGGCTGGAGTGGAGTAACTGCCAACTGAACCCTCCAACCCCAGATTGAACCTGGAGCTCACCACCCTCTCTCCTACCCAAACAATTAGTTGGGAATGGGTGTGCAGTCTACACTCATCATACACCCCTTTCCTCAACAAAGCCAATGTTTTTAGTAATTCCCAGAGGAATACATTCATCCTTTTTGTTTCATAGTAACCTCGCCTTCAGACTCCCAAATCCTCTCTCCCCAATTACCCTCTCCCTACCCCTGGGTCCAGCTGAGAGCAGTCAGGAGGTCACAGCTCAGGCTCAACTGGTTCAACCCCATCCACAGTGGTGGGGCCCAGCCTGGCCCCCAGGGCCTGGCCGCCCTCCAGCTGCAGGCTACCCAATGGCCACGCCTGTATTTGGATGAATGTGTATTTTTTTCTCTAGAGAAATTAGTGGTGTTAGGCCCAATGGATTCAGTAGTGCTAAAGGACTTTAAAGTGACCGCACTCGCCCCTGTGAAGAAGAGAGCGCCTGTGGAGGTTCTGTGTGCAGTATGAGAAGAGGCAGTTTGGGTCAGCTGGGGTTTGCTCTGGGATCCAGCACCCGCATTGTGCAACCCGATGCTCTGAGGAAGGCTGGGGGCCTCGAGCAGGGCAGCAGCAGGAGAGCTGAGGTCGGGCCCAGCGGTATGGCCATGCCAGGTCTCCTTTCTCAGGACAGCCTCTGGGCAGGCGCCACCCATCCCCATCCAGCCCTGGCCCGCCCGTGCTGAGCCGCCTGTCCCCCGCCTGCTCGGCGGCCTCCCTCTTTCCTGGACGGTCTGCCTTTGAGGTTCCGAGCGCCTCCTGCAGCGCCCTTTCAACCGCTGCTCAGGAAGAAGGTTTATACAAACAATCACAAAAGAAAAAGCTGTTGTAATCCACGCCTATTCTCGTCTGGAAAGGTTATATTTATATCTTTAAAAGGTCAGGGGGATGCTGCAGAATTTAAGTGTGTAAAAATCCAGCAACATAGGAGCCTTCTGTTTTTGGAAATTTTGTCCAGATAATACACACTTCTGTGAAGTTGGGCATAAGACGCGTACCTTCACGCAGAGGATGGTAGGCAGCACCATCGTTACCGCGTGTACCAGCTTCCTTCCGCGTGACGTGAGGGGCGCCCAGCGCTAACAGGCAGCCCCCAGGCGCCGGGGCTGGGGCTAGGAGAGGCTCCTTGGAAGAACTCACCTTCCCCAGCGGAGGTTTCCACACCCGAACCCTGGGCCCACGCACCTGCCGCAGCCCGGTTCTGGGGGTGGGGAGGGTGTGATTCATGGAACTGCAGTTTACTCTTCCGGGTTTGCCTGGGGGGGGGGGAAACGGAGGCACAGGGGCCCCATCGGGTTAGGGCGGCGGTGGCACTGGACCCCAGGCAGCCGGGGTACCAGCGAATATTCTGGTTGAGAGCACGGCGGGCCTACGGGTCCGGAGTAGCTCGGTTCCGGCGGCGGCGAGCGTGGGGAACCGCGTAAAGGCTGCTCCGCGCCCGAAGCAGAAGCCGGCGAAGCGCACGCTGGGCGATGGGGGCGGGGTCACTCGAAGGCTCCCGCGGGGCAGGTCCGCAAAGGTGTCCTCGCCCCCAAACACCCCAGCGCCAGAGGTACCACCTGGTTAGTGATGCGCTTTGATCTGCTGACCTCCTCCCTGACCCGCGGGCGCTGCTGGGCTTTTAAAGGGTTTGGAAAGGATGGGGCCAGCAGACGCATGCTCCCACCCGAGGCTTCCGCTCCCACTTTCCCCTCTAGTGGGCCTCGCCCTTTGCGCCTGGGTTCGGGTCACCGCGGACCCGCCGACTTGGGCCTGTCCTCTGCCCCGGCCCAGGTCTACCTGCAGGCAACCAGCCCAAACGGGGGGGGGGGGGGGCGGGGCTGGTGGCTGCTGCACGATTTAGATGTAAAACTCCATCTACGGGCTTTCTGATTTTGGAAAATTCCTCCAGAAAGGAAATATCTGCTTTCTGCTCAGACCCTGGGCAGGCGACCTGCTTCCCTGGGCACGCAGGCAAGCAGGCCTGGCGTGGGCGACCCAGCGCCGGGCCCCTGGGATGGAAGCAGCACCCACCGTCTGCAGGTTTCCTTCTGACCCAGGAGCCCCAAAGCGTTCCCAGCCAAGGCTCCCAAGTTCCCGGCTTCCGAAGAGAAACAAATACTCCCCAAAATTCGGGAAACTCCGGGAGAAGACTTTTTGCTGCAGGATTTTAATTTAATTTATTGCAGGTTCACATTGCTGTCAGGAGCAAGGTTTCCAACCCCATCCCCAGGCCTTCCAGCCGCCGCAGCGGGACGGCCCTCCCCACAGCGCCCATCCTCACCTACAATTCCGAGTGAGTCTGGACTGTTGAGGGGCACGCCTTATTTTAAGACTCAGGACTCAATCTTTGAGGGCCCCAGGCAGCTGGGCCACTAGCGAAAATGCGGGCTGAGGGTGGTGTTTGTGAGCCTGGGCGGGGCTTCTCTGTCCCCACCCTACCCTCACCCCCGGCGGGAGGAGGACGGTCACGAGCGGGGCCCCCTGCTGCAGGCTGGACGGGTTGGACGGGAAGAAACACAATAACAGCCGAGGTTCAGCCGACTTCGCGACTCAGTGCCTGGACTTTTTAGTGTCTTCTGAAATTATGGCCGAATGGTCGCGCTAATGTGCAACTCCGCGGCGGGTAATGGCAGGAAGTCGTTGTTAATTGGTCTATTTAACAGTTGCTGAGGAGGCAGAAGCAGTGGTTGCGGAAGGGAGGGAGGGGAAAGAGGGAGAGAGAAGGGAGGGGGAGAGTGAAAGGTACTGGAGAGGGAGACTGGGACTGCATCTCCTCCCGAGATGGGCAAAAGAGGTCAAGTTCATTCAACCCTACCCTTGCCTCTTCCCACAAATACACATTCATGCCCAGGGACAGATCTCAGGGTTCGGGTGGACTTGGGAGGGTCTCTATAAGCAAGCGCTGGCTGGTTCGCCAGAGTTCTTATTGCTCCTGGGCTGGTGGGGAGTGGGATATGAAGGGCAGAAAGGGCAGGTCTGTCAAGAGCCTCCTGCTGCCCCACCATTTGAACAGGGAGGACTTCACCCAAGAGGAATCTGAGACCCTGGAGCGGCAAACACATACATAGTAAGTGGGAAGGGGAATGAAGCTGCAGGGACCCCCCAGGATGCCCCGTGACCCCCAGGATGCCCCAATCGGTGGGTCATCGCATTCTTTGTGTTTACACGGGCCCCATACAGAGGCATCCAGCAGCTGGCGCATCTGTGGGAAGCATGCCTGGTCCTGGCTGCAGAGGGAACATTCAGCCAAGCCCAGGCTCTGACTTCAGGTTCTACGGTCTCCTTATTAGTCATAACCTCCTCCTTGCATGATTCTAACCACTGTTTTCCATGGCCTTGACCCTGCTGGCCTCCTCCTGAGAATCAGGTGGAAAGGCAGCAGAAAGCAGTGGGTCCTGGGGTCCCCTCCTCCTGATACCCATGTGCCTGTGTGTGTGTGTGTCGGTGTGTCTTCTCTCTTTCCCTGCACACAGATTCCTTGCTGGGTGGGGGTAGGAGGGTGGAGGTTATAGGGTGGGATAGGGAAGACCCGCTCTCAACCCCTCCGCCCTCTCTCCTGGGCCCAGTGCTGAGGGCAAGATAATTTGGCTAATGAACTCCTTAACCAGCCCCTAGTGACACCATGGCTTCCCCTCAGCCCCTCTGGGAAATTCCCCTGAACGGCCAGGCTCCTGCTCCTGGAGGAGGCGTGAGCCTTGGGAGGGCTTTACATTAAACTAATTATGGTGGAACAGGTGGCCACTCCTGGTGGCCTCGAGTCTGGGCTGCAGACCCAGGCCCACAGGGAGGACAATGGCTGCCCAAGGTAGGGAAGGTCAAGCTCCCTGCCCTGGGAGCCAGGGAGGGCAGAGCCAGACCTTCTGGTCGGTGGGTTGTTCCTGGGCCCCAATGCTGGTCTGGATGGTGCTCAGTAAGACCATGGTCCCTGGAGCAGGGGAAGGGGACTACACCCACCACCTGCCTCTGCCCTGCTCCAGGGAGGGGGTCTTGGGCAGAATCTCGAACTCACACACTGCGGGCACCCAAGTGGAGCAAATCCTGACATTGGGCTTTGATCCAGGGCCATGAAGAGCGAGCGGGCACAAGGGTGTTACAGTCTGTGTGTGTGTGTATGGGCGGGTAGACCTCAGTTGTCCCTGCCCACGAGGGAAGAGTCCTCAGCTCAGGCCCTCCTCCACCTGGGTCCCCAGGACTGGTGGTGGCAAAGGGGGAAGGAGGTTCCCCCTGTGCTGCTAAAAAGAGCTGCAGTCCAGGCACCTGGCCAAGCCTATTGCCAAACACACTTATTACACTGCGGCATTCTGTAAATGAGATAATGATGCATAAACCCGGGTGATAGATGTGACATGCCTGGGATGTCTTCTCTAAATCAGCTGCTCGCACTGACTGCTAATAATGGCGAGTTTATGAAAGCAATTTCAGAGCAAAATGTGCGAGGGTCTTCCTACTCCAATCAGCCGGCTCTGGCTAATGGATGAGGGGGTCAGGCTGAGAATTATTGACACGCCCATGCCCTTAACCTGTTTCCCAATAAAGCTGATTAGTTTTTGTCAATTCATCAGCTAACCACTCTTGCTTGGAACTGCATCAAAGCCTTATTTGCTCAGGGGAAATCAACAAGTCACAGGTCAGTTCCATTAAGGGGCTTTGGGGCCAGGACAGTCGGGGGGGGGGGCGCAGGTATGCTAAGAAACCCTCATACTCCTCCCACCAGGTGCCCAGAGCAGCTGAAAGCATGTACCCCCCAATTGCGATTGGAATGGATACAGCAAAGTTTCCGGGTCTGAAGATATCCTTCCTCTTTCTCTGAGGACCAAGGTTGGGGGAAGAGCTCTGCCACCCAGGCTTTGGGGGGACTGGGCGTTGGCTTTGGGTTGATTGTCCTGGGCCCTGGTGTTTTGTTCACTCCGGTTACCTTCAAGGGAAGATAGATTCTGCAGCAGCGTTGAGCGGGAATTGCAGGGGGTGGGGAGCAGAGGGTTTGAGTGAGGGGTCTGGGGGACCCCACAAAGTATCTGTCTGAGGCTGCATGTCCTCCTGTGCATCGCCACCAGGCAACAGAAAGGGACTTACGTCTCCCGCCACACACACCCTGCAGCTCAGGCCTGAGCTATCACAACAGGCAGAGGTGCCTCAGCACCCAGATGACCTGGCCCTGTTGGTGGCCTCAGCAGGCGGAGGAGGGGCACTGGCCACCCTGGAATGCACCGGGGTTGGGGCTCTTGAGTCGATGCCTCCACTTCCTCAGGCCTTGGACTCTGGCAGCAGAAGCTCGAGGTGACCTGGGCGTCCTGCTTGCCTGCCACCTGACAGGGGAGGAAAATGTGCTCTGTCCCTTTAAGCCCAGGCCACCGCCACCTCCTGGCCCATCCCCCTTCAATTTAATTTCATTAAAACAGAGCATGAATATTTCTATTAAACCTAAAATGAAATATGAAGCCATTTAGACTCTGCCTGCACCAATCACCCAGATTTATGACTTTTATTCATCACATCAAGAGCTTGGAAAAATGAATTTTCTTCACCCAGGAAGGAAATAAAACGTCAGGCTCGGTCATTTCCAGAAAGCTGTTAATTTGACCATGTGGTAATTACTTTCACAATTAACTAAAATACAAATCAACTTGACAAATTGGGCTAGTTTATATATTAATTAGCCTGCTTAAATTTATTCATTATGAAAAGACAATTTAAGGGGACCTGTGGTGTCTGTTTTATTGCAATAAATTATTGTTAGGAAATGGGCCTAATAAAATATCTTAATATTTAAGGATATTGTATACGTGGGGGGGGGCGATGCTTTATTGACAATTTCATTTTCCAATTAGTGGTTTTGTTGTAATATATCTGCGAACCCGGCCTCCCGGCAGAATCTGGGAATCCCAGGTCTGCGGGGTCGTGCAGGTCCAGGGTTCGGGGGCGGGAGATCCACCCAACTCCCCGGACTCGCCACCGGCCCCTCCTCGCCCGGGTGCGGGCTGATTTAATAGCATGTCGATAGAATCATTCGATGCCTTTTAGCTTGTGATCTTTATAAATGTCCCTCTATTAAATTAGAAAATGATTCTGTTCTCGTTTAATTGTATTCTTTCGTTTCTTATTTCCAATTAATTAGTTCTATCGACGTTGCCATATTTTAAGTGACTCGAGTCCGTTTCCAGTTAGGATATATGGGTCGGCACGTGCAGTGTTATGCCCGACACAAGTGTATAATGTGGGTTCGAACTACTCGTGCGCATCCGTCTTCACCAGCAGCCCAGGCCGCCGCCGGCTGCCCCTCGGCGGGGGCGGGGGGACGTGAGAGGGGGGGACACCGCGGGGTCCCCCTGGGCAGTCCCCCGTCTGTGTGTGTAGATTCTTTCTGTTTAAAAAAATCTGTTCCCAGCTGAAGGCTCCGGGCCGCGGAGTGGACACACGGCCTCCACTCCGCTCCCTCGTCCCCTCCGGGCCGGTGGCCGAGGGGCTCGGGCGAGCCGGCTGTCTCCCCGCCTCGCCTTCCTGGACGTCAGCAGCTTAGAGAGGTGGCCCGCCGCCCAGGTGGCCTGCGCTTTGGAGCCGTGGGGCTGTCCTCCAGGTCATGGGTTCCTCCGCAGGTTGAACCGGCCCCCTTTCCTTAATTAACTGGCAAATTAACTAATTCCTCTCGAGAAGATTTACAGGGCTGCCGCTCTGTGCTGGCACCCGCCCCCAGCCCGTCGGGTCCCGCCCCTGCCCCACCCCACTCCCCACTTCCCACTCCCCACTCCCTCACCTTCAAGGAGGGAAGCGGATGCGGGGGCGAGGTGGGGGTGGGGGTGGAAGTAGGGCTGAGGGTGAGAGTGGAGTGGGATGGAGGCGGCGGCCACTCCCCTTCCAGGTCCTGCAGTCTCTGCTCCAGAGGCGCTCTGCTCCAGGGTCAGTGGCTCGGCCCCTGGCGCCCTGCAAGGCGGTCGGAACCTGATGCGAGTCGCCTCCAGACCCTCCCCGCGTGGGGAGGTGTGGCCGTGGCCGCCTTGGCGCACCTGCCCTCCGGCCTTCGGTGGGAGACCCACCTGCGCTCACACTGGCCAGTGGCTGTCCCTAGAAGCCAGAACTGCAGCCCCGCCCTCCCCGCTGATGGAAGTGGTAAACCTATGCCTGGCTTGCCGAGTTGATGACCCTTCCTTCACAGGCTCCTTGGAGTGGGGAGGTCTCCCTACTTTCTGTCCCCCGGTCCTGGGACATTTCCTGTGCCCTCGCGGTGGGAAGCAGGATGAATGGGGTGTGGGGGAGTCCCAATTCCTTCACTTTTGCAGGAGCCGGAGCCCCTGTCCCTGTCCCTCTAAGCCACCCTGCCCCTGCCCTGGTCTCCAGGTCTCCTCACTGATGGGGGTGGGGCTGGTTTGGGGAAGAGGGGGAAGTTTTAGCTTTTTAAGTCAGGACCTTAAATGCCAAGGGAGCCAGGGCAGGTGGCAATCTGCCTGAGGTTTCCAGCTGGTACCCGGGACATGTGTTCACTGGGAAGGTGGGGTCTTGCATGCAATCCTCTGGGGTGGTGGGGGCAGAGATGAGGATTGGGGTCCATGACACAGGAAGCCATTCCCATCTGTGCCAGGAGGTTAGGGAGGAGCCTGCAGCCTGAGTGACACTGTTCAACTTTAAAAACCTCTGAGACCAGCCCTAGCTGCAGGCGCTTCCCCTGGTGGGCTTGTTCACCTCGACCCTGCCTCCTGACCCTGCCTGCCGGAGGGATCCCAGCTCACTCACCTCCTCTGTGGTTATTAGCTAGGACTGAGGGCCAGGGTAAGCAAAGAGAGCACTCCAGGAGCAACACCAGCCAGGCCCCCTGTGCACCTCTAGTCAGGATGCGCCAGCCCCGGGAGAGGGATGGGCTTTCTTTCCATCTCCGCTGTTCAGAGTGAGCATGGTCTGAGCAATGGCCTGGGCCAGAGGGGCCAAGACCCTGGAGCCACAGGCTCCCACATGGGTCACCTGCCAGATGAGCGAAACACTATATGGGCACATGTCTCCCTGGGGCTGGAGGGAGAATTCGGTGTCCCCTACCCAGCAAGGAATGACACGCACCTTTTCTGGCCCTTTGGTCTCACACAGGCTGTTTAACAGGATGCAGCTCAGCAAGTACTCAAGAAACAAACAGGACATGCACACACAGCAGGGCACACCAAGCCACGTGTAGTGGGTGCACGAATGAGGACAGAGCAATGCTTCGTGCAGTCAGACTTACATCTGGTCCAGGAAGTGCACATGTGGGTATAGCAGTGTCTCTCCCAGGATCCTCCTACAGGAAAAGCTCCCCAGATTTGCCACAAATAGCAAACAATCATCGGAATCTTATTTTTCCTGTCACACAACAAAGGAGGAGTCCTGTTCCAGAAGCTGTTCCCGATACAGGTGGCCAAATACAGGATGTCCCAAAAAGTGGACACACACCTTGGCTGTCAATGGGTAAATCTGAACCCTATGTGGTTTCCATTGAACTATTACTTATTACGTACAGTGTATACACATTTCTGGGACACCCTGTATTAGCCATAGTGATAATTAAAGAGAATATTTAAAAAGGCAAATTAAAAACAACAGACATATGACCAGAAGAAAACCATAGCCAATAGGGGAAAAAGCAATGTCATGCCCAGGCTGGTGGTTCTCAGCAGTTAGAATGTTGCCCCATTTGCTGAAGGATGTGGGATTCCATTCCAGGCCAAAGACATGTACCTGGGTTGCAGGTTTGATCCTCGGCCCCCGGGGTAGGGGGGGAGGACGCATGTGGGAGGCAATCAATCAATGTGTCTCTCTCACATGGACACATTGATGTTTTTCTCTCTCTTTCCCCCTCCCTCCCATTCCAGACTCAAAAAACAAAAAACAAAACAAAACACACACACACAATCACCAATGGAAAAAATAACCTCAGGCAAGGATTAACAAAACAAAACAAAAGAGTAAATAAATGAGTAAGACATTCAGAGTGCCTCCTCTGGCCATGTCTCAGGATGGAACCAGTGGGGTGAGGGGCCTTTGGGCTCCTTGTTCCCCACTCAGGGCATTTCCTCCCCGAAACAGGTCCTTCCAAGCTGTGGGGAGGTTGTCAGCCAGTGAGAGAAGCAGGCACCCAGGAGCTGACTTAGGTAGGAGCTTAGAGGAGGTGAGTGAGCTGGGATCCCTCCTGCAGGCAGGGTCAGGAGGCAGGGTCGAGATCTGAGAGGTGCTACGTCCTGCAGTTGGGGAAGGAGGAGGGGTGGGACTGGGGCCAGGTCATTGTGGAATGCTGCCAGAGGTGTAAGGAGGAGCTGTTTGCTGTTACCAGACCATGCCATTGATGAGAAAGCAAACAGTGCTGGATCTCTGTGGCAATTTGAGCCCTATTGTTCCAAGCAAAATCAAATTAGAAGCCTTCCTTCAATTAGACTCTGCAAACGTGGGCAGGAGCACAGGCAGGGTAGACACTCCCCGGGGATAATAAACGTGGCATGCCTCACACACTGCTTTTAATTGCACTGATAAACCTGGATTAACCCCCAAGTCGGGCTTCACTTTTGCAATTAAATGTCCTCAAATAAATTGTCTCCTCAATAAACAAATGGAAAGAGTGGTGTTTGCCCTGAATAATAACAGGTGTAATATTTTACTGGCTACAGTTAACTATTAAGTAGACTCACTCATCGGCCCTGATTTATTTTCCTGAGATTGGAAAGTCATTTTTCATCCGTCATGAGCTGCTTTAGTGTCCTATCAACAGCCAATAGTGCACTAAGTCAGCCTGGCATGATTTGCCTTTCACCTGAAGCCACCAGGTTGTCAGCCTCAACCACCTGGTGGGGAGGGGGCATGAAAGAGCCAGAGAAGACAGCCAGGGAATGCATTGGCAGTTTTGTCTTGATTTTTCATTTTTAAATATATATTTTTTATTGATTTCAGAGAGGAAGGAGGAGGGGGAGAGAGAGAAACATCAATGATGAGAGAGAATCATTAATGGGCAGCTTCCTATAGGCCCCCAAATGGGGATTGAGCCCACACCTGGGCATGTGCCCTGACTGGGAATTGAACGGTGATCTCCTGGTTCATAGGTTGATGTTCAACCACTAGGCCGGATTCATCTTTAGCTTCTAGAACTCAGAGTTCAGAATTGTGTGAAGACCTTCTGAGCCATTAAACAGCCCAGTGGGCCCTTACGGATGTGCATTCTCTTTGGGCTTCATGTTGTCGTAGAACAAGCTAGAAGGTTATCCTCAGGAGAGGTAATCACAGGGCCCATGGCCTTGGCGTCTGTGCCCAGGAACCACCTCTCACAGCCTGGTCCCCTTTGCTGGTGAAATGGCATGGGAAATTCTTAAAGCCATCATCTCTCCTTCCTTCCGGAATCCTCATTTCTCATGTGCTGGTGGACAAGGGACAGAGTTTTAAAGCAAATATCAGACTCTCTGTGCTGTCCCTTGTTTATTTGTTTTTTAAAAAATTTTTAAATTGATTCTTAGAGAGTGGAAGAGAAAGGGAGAGAGAAACATCCATGTGAGAGAGATACATCAATTGGCTGCCTCCTGCACACACACTACCAAGAATTGAGCCCTGCACCTGGGCATGTGCCTGACTGGGAATTGAACCAGCAGTCCTTTCATGCACAAGAGAACTCCCAACCCACGGAACCACACTAGCCAGGGCATCCCTTATCTTTAAGGCTGCCAAGAAGGAAGAAGATGGTGACACATCCTGGGAGCTCTTCTTCTAGACAAGAGTCACATTTTCCCTGTCACTTGCCTGCTGGGTTATTCTGAGTCTGAGTCTAGAGCAACCTACAGGGTGATGTGCACCTGCCTGTCGGTGTCAACCAGCGTCTCTGAGCAGTAATTTGTTATGACAGGGCCTATACAAAGGGCCCATCCTAGTTGGTCCTTTTGGATATGTCCATGCCCTTCCTCTGGTTCCTAACCAAAGATCTGAATGAGAATTTGTCACCTGAGCATTTTGGTGTGCTCATCAGACATCCATTTCCATAGCTTTATCTGTAATAACCTCCCTCTTTATTTAGTCTGTTTCTTCTTAAACTTTGCCACATGGAAGCTCCCTGTAAACCTTATCCTTGTCTACCAGATGTATTTAAAATAATACACTGCTTTTCCTTTGAACTCGTCCAATACACAGTGCGCTTCTAGCCCACAGCAGAGTGGCGGTGAGCTGAGGTGTGTCGGCTCCTAATAGGGACTGGGCAGTCTCATGTGGAGGACATGCTGGTCACTGTTAGGCTCTTGCTACAAGGAAATGATCAGGAAGGCACGCCCCTCTCCTTCTGGACTCCCTCCTTCCTTGACTGGAGATCTGGAGTTTCCTGGTTGGGATTTATGGATTTTGTTAATGAGAGCAATGTGAGGCTCACTGCATTAATAAGCTCATCGTCAGCATCACCATTACCCTCACCTTTTCCATTTTCCCACATCATTCAAATGACCAGTGAGCCACACTTCCTTTTACTTAGTACTCCCTCACACTGACGTGAACACAGGGGAAGAGCTTGCCTGGACTCCTGCACAGACACAGTATGCACAGGAATGATGCATGCCCTAGCACTTAAGAGGGGAAGAGAGTTTTCCCAAATTATTATAAAACATCTTTGGGGGATAGAGGATACTGGGCGAAGAAGATAAAATGTTCAGCATGCAGGTCTCATTCAAAGCATTCATATATCTATGAATAACAGTAAGCTCCTGGGAAGACTTGATGGAAAAGATATTGACAATACAATTTTTCTTTGGAAAGGGGTTGTAATGATTGCAAATTTGATTAAATAATTAAATTAATAAGAACTATTTGATTCAAACACAGGCCTTTTAATGATATACAGTTCATAATATTTATCTTGTCAGCTAAAGAGGTTTTAAAAGACCGTATCAGGCCACCTACCTGCCTTTATTAATGCAACATTAACTTTAGATTAAGACATGTTTAAACATCATCTCTGAAAATATTGAACAAAAAACAAATATGAAATAGTTCATGACAATATCCTTATTGGACTGTTGTAGCTAACACATATTATGTAATTGTCCACAAAGTGGGGCTCTTTAAATTTTAGGGATCTGTGGCAAAATAAAGGTACAAATAGCATATCTATGGTAAAGCATTTTATTTTATTTTAAATATGTTTTTATTGATTATAGAGAGAGAGGAATGGAGAGGGAGAGAAAAACAAACATTGCTGTGAGAGAGAAACGTTAATGGACTGGCCCTTACAGGCACCTCGTTTGGGTATCGAGTTCGAAACCTGGGTGTGTGCCCTGGCCAGAAATCCAACTGGCAACCATTTGGTGCATGGGCAATGCTCAACCAACTGAGCTACCCAGCCATGGCTGTGTTAAAGAATTTGAGAGAAGGTCTGACAAGCCAGTGACATGTCAGTTGAGAAAACAGATACAGGTACTTCACATGTAATGTGTGCATGTAACAGTGGGTGGCCGGGAAGCGGGTTGTCTATTCTAAGGGGCTTGGCTTTAGGGCACCTCTGAACCGCATGTTATTGTGACCCTGGGAATGTCAATTGGTCCTTCTCAGCCACAGTTTTTCCTTATTTGCAAAATGGGGACAATGACATCTGTCAACAGGACACGCACAGCTTCCACCACAAGAGGGGGAACACGTGCCAGCCCCTGGGATGTGAGCTACTTGGTATTGACTCCTTGTGACTAGGGAAGCAATAGGACTTGCATGAGTATGTGCCTCTGTTACCGACTGAACATTCATGTTGAAGCTCTAATGCAGCGTGATGGGGTGTGAACATGGGCCCAGGGAGGTGATGAGGCCCATGGAGGAGCGTCCATGGGAGAGTTGGGCTGCCTCTGGAGAAGAAGGGGCCTTGGCAAGACTGGGGACGTCCAGCTCTGATGGGGCTGAGCCTCCCTTTTCACATCTGGCCACTCAGGTGTGACCGGAAAGTGATCCCGAGTCAGCATGTCACCTGTCCCTGGGCATTTTTTTCAGGGGAGCCGAACTCAGGGCAGCATATCTTCAGAAAGCTGACACTGGCCATGACCTTTCACCCTCTCCAAGGTCAAAAAGTCATAGCAAACACTTCCCTTGGACTAAGCAGCGGGAAGGTAATCTGTCCCAACCACAGGGCTGTTGGGGGCAGAGCCAGACTGGAATGGTCCAAAAGTCTTCTGTTTCCTAGCCAGGGAGTGGATCCTCAGGGTGACTTGGGGAGCAAGAGCTGGATCAGGATGTCTGAGCCCCAAACCAAAGGATGGCCGGTGCCCAGTACCAGTCTCTGCATCAAGCCCTGTTTGAGGTGCTGATGACATTCCTCCTCTGACAGCTGCGGGGGAGGTGGCACCTTGTGCACCCCTGTTTCTTCGAAGCTCAAACGGAGGGAAGAAACTGCCCCAAAGGAACAGTTTGCAGGTGGCATAGCCGGATCCAAACCCAGGACAGCTCCCACGGTGAGCGTCTGCAAGTCTGAGCAGAGCCGATCCTGCCTGGAAAGCAGTGATGGCAGGAAAGGTCCTGGCCCTTGGGCCACATGTGTCCAGGGAAGGCTGGGTTGGTGGCAGCAAGACCCAGTTCCAGGTTCCACTGGCCATGTGGTGCTTCGAATGCACTCTGATGGTGTCACACTGGCCTGGCCAGAGTGGGCCCTTTGTATTAATGACATATTAACCAAGAACACAGGCGCGGGAGCTCTGAGCAGGGCCTCTCTGCTTGCCTGCTGGGTCTCACTCCCCATTTTGCCCCCTGCCCAAGGTGAGGGCACCAGTTCTCTGAGCAGTGGTCCTGAAGGCACCAATGAGGACCTGGCAGAGCTGTGGCTGTGGAGATCGGGGCAGGAGGCAGGTTGACAGAGGTTAATAGAGTCAGGAGCTGGGATCCCAGCCAAAGAGGGGACACCACGGGGCCAGTTGTGTGTGGGGTTGGGTTGCTTCTTCCTCAGTTTTCTGTCACCTGGGCAGGATCCAGTGGCCAAGTTAGGCGTTTCCCAGGTACCTGCCAAGACATTCGGGGCTCAGCATTTGACCTTGACCTCAGACTGGGATGGAAGACACCCTCAGGATCCTCTAAAGATGATAATACTTTGTTTTGAAACAGCCAGAGAAGGTTGGGGTTGCGCAGGGATGAGGCCTCAGGTATTGGAGCTCTGTACACAGACATCCTGGGCAACTTTAGCCCTGGATCTTTAGAGGACTTTCTAAACACTAAATGCAATTTATTAAAAAATGTTTTGTAAAATATTAATTTCCCAAGAGGTTTCTCTATTTACTTGAATTGCTTTTCCTTGACTGGCTAATTTTTTAAATAGCAATTTTATGCAAAAAATATCTACATATCTCAAGAAGAGAAGTATGTCGGTGGGAATATAGCTTTCAGGGAGGTTTGTAATCTTTCTGTCTGGGCTTATATATTACCCATCCATCGACACCACTTTTTGATTAATATTGTGTATAACATTCCTTAATGCATCTGCAGAATTAATTATGCAGAAACATTCAGGCACACAGACGTTATATTGATGAAAAGACATTTTATTGACAAAATGACAGTTTAATACTGAGCTTTCCTGAAGCTGCAAAGCTAATCAATGACCTCAATTCTGTGAGCGAACCTACTGGGTGGGGCCAGGTGCATCTGTCCAGCTCTCCTCGGAGGTCCGAATGGGGCACTGGCCTGCTCAGCAGACTCTGTGAACATGGACTCTGGATGACCTTTGCATGATGCTGCAGCCTGTTAGTCCTCACCGTGAAATTCATTTGGATTATAACATGTTGTGTTTCTTTTAGAAAAGTGTCCAGTTGGGGCCTGGCCGGGGTGCTCAGTGGTTAGAGTGCCGGCTGCACACTGAAGTGTCTCAGGTCTGATTCTTGATCAAGGGGACATACCTGGGTTGCTGATTCCATCTCGGGTCCCTGTGGGGGCTCATGCAGGAGGCAACCAATCAATGTGTATCTCTCTCATCCATATTTTTCTCCTTTTCTCTCTCTTCTCCCTTCCTTCCTTCCTTCCACTCTTTCTAAAAATCAATGGGAATTGTCTTTGGGTGAGGATTAGCAACAAAAAAATGTCTACAGTTTGCACCGTTTAATGGCTTTTTTTTTTGTCCCAATAGAATGGATCTGTTGAAATCCTAATCCCTACTTCCAGGGCCTCAGAATGTGACCTATTTAGAAAGCAGATCTTGACAGGTGATCAAATGAAGGCGAGTCCTTAGGTAGGTCCTAATCCAATGTGACTGGTGTCTCCAGGGCCAGGAGGCATTTGGACACATGCATAGGAATAAGCCCTGGGGACAGGCCGGGGTCCCTAGGGGCTGGGAGCAGCCAGGAGCAGTCTGGTTCCTGGCACAGTGGAGGGTCTTGGCCTGCTCACCCCGTGGCCTCACACCTCTAGCCTCAGAACTGAAGACAATAAATGTTTGTTGTGGAAGCACTGGGTTTGGGCAGTTTTTCCCAGCAGCACGAAGGGGAGTGCCCCTGGCCTTCAGCTCGTGAGGTTTTGTTCTCAGGAGGTTGACATTTCGAGAGAGTCCAGGGCTGGGCAGGAGGCTTGACCGCATGGGCTTTTCTGTGGATGGGCATCCTAGGACCCGGGTGGCTCCGGCTTACCTGGGGATAGATGGTGGTTAGATGTGGTGGTAGGTGTCTCCTATGCCACAGTGAAGTCTGAGGTTCAGGGCCAGGTGCACACAGTCCCACCCTGGTGGCACCTCTAGGCTTCCGGGGCTGCTCTTCACTTTAGGGACAGACGGGATAACTATCCAGGGCCAAAACGCCTTCTCCCAGCTGCGGATGCTGGGCAGTGAGGACGCTGTGAACCTGCAGTCACACTGGCACGGAGGCTGTCCTGGTTGGGATGGAGAGAAAGCATTTCCCCACGATGCTCTCCGGGGTCAGAAGCAGGTCAGTAGCTGCTCTGCTGGCATCTGGCAGACACATTGGTTCCAGGCCTTGGAACCGAGGCCAAGCACAGCTCTCTGGGCACTCTGTTAATTGGCAATTTCCACAGAGAGGCCTCAGAGCGAGTGAGAAGCGTGTAGCTGCAGGTGCCTCTGCTGGGTGCCATGAGCATTTATCAGAAAGGTCCTGCGTGTACTTACCATTATTAGCGAGGCTGCCAACGTTACTGTCGTCATTTCTCCATTGTTCAGGTCGATGGCTGTGGGGGCAAGTCATTCCTGCCCTTAGCTGGGGCCTGCAACTCGTAGCTCTCCAGTGGGATGGGCTGATCATGTAGGCCCTCCACCAGCCCTGCTCCCCTCCCACTTCCAGCTGGGAGGGGTGCCAGGACCCTCCTTGCAGATACAGGTCTTCCACTCCAGGTGGGTTTGGTCCTTATAAAATCATCTGTGTCATTTTGACCTGAAGTAGTGGCCATGCCTGTGCTGGCGGGCTCTTTTGGACCATCCTTACTGTGCAAGTAAGTCATACTATATTGTTCCCACTGCCTCACAGATGGTGGCGGAGAAGGTGCTAGGAGGTGCTAGGAGGTAGTGACTTTTTGTTTCTTGGAAGTCAGGCTTGCTTGAGTCCAGGAGCACAGAGCCGGGCTGCTTTTCTGATGATTGTTGGGTTCACACCAAATGTCCTTGCTCTGCCTGGGTTCCTGACCCAGTGTGGGAGCTCCCCAGGGGTCAGCGTCGGGTCACCTTCCTCTGCTCTGGGAAGCGACTCCTGGGATAAAGCCTGACCCTGACCCACTCCCAGAAGGGCAGCCAACTCTCAGGTCATGTGACCCGCATCATGCACCAGCTGAACTGGCCACCTCTGTGGGTGTGAAAGCCTTGTGGAAAGGAGAGCTTAGCCTCCTGCAGGCCTGCTGGCCCCTGGAGCTCACACCAATTTGAACCAGATGGGGTGCAGAATCTCTACCAGCATGTTGAGTAACAAGTATTATCTTCTTGTTTTCTCTGTCTTTACTTACAAAAAGATGTGGAACTGTAAAAAAAAACTAGGTACAGCCTGAGCTGGTTTGGCTCAGCAGATCCAGCATCAGCTTTCAGACTGAAGGGTCCCAGTTCGATTCCAGTCAAGGCACATGCACGGGTTGTGGGCCTGATCACCAGTATGAGGTGTGCAGGAGATAGCCAGTCAATGATTCTCTCGCATCACTGATGTTTCTATCTCTCTCCTTTTCTCTCTGCAATCAATACAGATATATATATGTTAGAGGCCCAGTGCACAAAATTCCTGCACGAGAGTGGGGTGTCCTATAGCCCAGCCAGTACCCTCTGCAATATGGGATCTCTCAAGGGATGTCCGACTGCCTAAACAGGCAGTTGGATGTCCCTCTCACAATCCAGGACTGCTAGCTCCCAACTGCTCACCTGCCTGCCTTCCTGATTTCCCCTAATCGCTTCTGCTTGCCAGCCTGATCACCCCCTAAGCACTCCCCTGCCAGCCTGATTGATGCCTAACTGCTCCCGTGCCAGCCTATTTGCCCCTAACTGCCTTATTCTGCAAGCTTGGTCACCCCTAACTGCCCTCCCCTGCAGGCTTGATCACCCCCAACTGCCCTCCTTGCAGGCCTGATCCCTCCCAACTGCTCTCCCCTGCTGGACATCTTGTGGTGGCCATCTTGTGTGTTGGAGTGATGGTCAATTTGCATATTATTCTTTTATTAGATAGGATTAGATAGAATAGAGGCCTGGTGTACTGTAGGGGCCAGCTGGTTTGTCCTGAAGCGTGTCCTGGATCAGGGTGGGGTTCCCTTGGGCCATGGGGTGGCCTGGGTGAGGGGCCTGTGGTGGTTTGCAGACCAGCCATGCTCCCCAGCGACCCACACAGAGATTTTGGTATCTGGTATTTATTTATCTTCTATAATTGAAACTTTGTAGCCTGAAGTGGAGCCAAGCTTCCTGCTTACTCCTGGTGGCAGCCATTTTTGTTGGGATTTATTTATCTTCTATAGTTGAAACTTTGTAGCCTTGAGCAGAGGCCTGGGCTGGCCAAGGCAGGTGGAAAGCTTGGCTTCCTCCATTGCTGGGGAAACCCAAGCCTCCTGCTCTCTGTGTGGCCGCAGCCATCTTGGTTGGTTAATTTGCATACTTGCTCCAGATTGGCTGGTGGACATGGCTTGTGGGTGTAGCAGAGATGCAGTCAATTAGCATGTTACTCTTTTATTAGATAGGATATATTTTTTAATGTACAGGTCAGTGTTCTCAGTGGTTAGAGCACAGGCTCATGCAAAAAAGGGTCAAGAGTTGGATTCCAGGTCAAGACATTCAATCCCTGGCCCTGGTCAGGGCAACCTATTGATGTGTCTCTCTCGCATTTTTGTTTCTCTCTCCCTCCCTCCCTTTCTCTCTCTCTCTCTCTCTCATCTTTTTCTCCCCCCCCTACCCTCCCTCTCTTCTACTCTCTTAAAAAAATCAATGGAAAAATATCTTTGGGTGAGGATTAACCAAAAAAAATGTGTGTGTGTGTGTGTGTGTGTGTGTGTACACACACACACACACACACACACACACACACACTATTACATTGCCCTGGCTGGGTACCTCAGTTGGTTAGAGTGTCATCTTGATACACCAAGGTTGGGGGTTTGATCCCTGGTCAGGGCATATACAAGAATCAACCCATGAATGAGTAAATGAGTGGAACAACAAAAATCGATGTCCATCTATCTCTCTCCCTTCCTTTCTCTCTCTAAAATCAATCAATAAAATTTTTAAAAAATATGTACATTATGGCCACTTGTATTTTCTCTTAGAGAATGCCCTTCCCCCTCCTTCTGCAAGAGCTTTATTAAGACACTAGAGGCTTGATGCACAAGATTGGTGCAAAAGTAGGCCTTCCTTCCCCCAGCTGCTGGTACTGGCTTCCCTCTGGCACCAGGACCCTGGCTTCCCTATGGCCACCAGCAGGCACCTGGGACCCAGGCTTTCCTCGCAGCCCCAGCTTCCTCTGGAAGGTTGTCCGGAAGGACGTCCAATCTAATTAGCATACTATGCTTTTATTATTATAGTTTGCGCACAGTAAGTTCACATCTTTAAAGTGTACAATTTTATAAGTTTTGACCAAGGTGAAACCATATGTGGTGAAACCATGACCACAAACAAGATAATGAACATATGTGTCACGCCCAAGTGTCCCATGTTCCCCTGTAAGCCCTCTCACACCCACCCCTCCCGCTCACATTTCAAATAATCACTTACCTGCATTCTGTCACTGTAGATTAGTTGGCATTTTCTGGACTTTGTTTTGTCTGACTTCTTTTACTTAACATAATTATTTTGAGATTCAATCATGTTGTATCATGTATCAATAGTTCACTTTTTTTTTTTTAAATTGTGATTAAAAAGCACATTCTCAGGTAACATGTTTTGCCATTTCTCCCCCATGGGATGTTTAACTTTATCCTATATAATAAAGATGTAATATGCAAATGGTCATTACTCTGTGAAGCGTAACAACTGATAGTGTAATGACTGGATCACAGATCAGCAGGAGGGTGGGGCAGCCAACTACAAGAGTGCGGTGGAGAGCTACTGGAGGGTGGTATCGAGCTACTGGCAGCTACTAGTGCACAGGTTCCTGGGCAGGGCTACGAGTTGATTTATAAAAGCTCTTTATATACAGAAGACCTTACGCTTTCATGATCATTACATGTTGCAAATATTTTCCCTGGATTTTCATTTGCTATTTAATTTTATTACTTTTAAAACACCCATCAGTATTTTAAGAAGAATCTTGTTTGTTTACAAAGACTGGTGCTCATACATTGGGCTCAGTGAGAAACAGCTGCTGGCTGGGTTGTCTAAGGAAGTCAGAGGGCATCTCTGTGAGCGGCTGATGGCGACGGCAGGCTCTTCTGATAGCTGTGTTCCACAGGTGCAAATGATTCCAGCCACAGAGCGAGCAGGTCAAGAATCAAACATGAGGCAAAAATTGAGTCCCTGGCTACGACCCAACATTGTCATTCTCTCTTCCTTAGTCACAGGAGGACTTTTAGAATTTTTCTTTATTGATTTGAGAGAGAAGAGAGAGTGAGAAAGAAACATTAATTTGTTGTTCCACTTATTAATGCATTCATTGGTTGATTTCTATATGTGCCCCGACTGAGGATTGAACCTGCAACCTTGGTGCATTGGGAATAAAGCTCTAACCAACAGAACCACGGGGCCAGGGTACAGGAGCGCTGTTTGATTACCAGGGGGGAGGCAGCTGAGTCTGCAGAGGAAAAGTCGTGTGACCTCCGTGGCAGGTGCTAGTCCCCCGCGATGGGGAGAAAGTCACTCAGGTCAGGCAGACACATCCACTCCTCGGGCCACCCAAGTGCACATCTGCAGCCCTGCAGCCGTGGGCGTGGAGACAGGTGAGGCCTTCAGGGCAGAGTGGCAGCACAGAGGAGCCTGATGGAACACAGACTATGTGACACTGTGCCTGGAGCCCATCCTGAGGGCTATCTGCGCTAATGGAAATGTAATTGATGTAAAGCTGTGATTCTTACAGAACTGGGAAGCCAAGAGCTGGCTTGTAAAACAGATAAGAGGAGGGAACCCCGGCATCAATCCCACGGCTCTGGGCCAAATGCTAACTCACACAGTCCCCTTGCCCCCATTCACTGCACCCTTAGTCCGGCTGCCGGCAGGTGGATGACCATGCACCTCTCATGATTTCATCTCTTCCCTCCCCATGTCTGTGGCCCCAGCACACACAATTATTAGTATGGTGACCAGGGAGGACCATGATGCTCCAGACCTGCACGTAGGAGGCTGAGCTCAGATGTGCCACACTTGTATTGTAGCTGCATTCTCACCTTTCTGGATCTGTGGGGGAAGGGCTTCCCCCTGGCCCTGTGGAAGCCCTCAGGCCCACCCCCTCGCTTCCCAGCCTCGTGCCCAGGCTGATCCAACGGATGCTCCACGTGTGTTGAGCCTGGTGGAAGTGGTACAATGACAGAGGGACAGGTCAAGATTCATTCACAGAGCAGCATCCTGTCCCTGTCCCTGCCAGGATTATGTGGCCCCTTCTGCTTCCTGCTATTTTCTGAGTCTGTTCTGGGTCCTCCTGTTCAACCCAGGAACTACCTGATGTGTTTCCAATAAATTCCTTTTTTGCTCAGTTAACCAAAGTTCCTGTTTCCTATAGCCAAACCCCCAGGTAATTGGCATTCAGTCAAGGGCTGTGTGAATGAGCAACTTGAGGTGGACTTCAGAGGAAGTGTGGTTGTAAGGAGTGGGGTGGCCCTGGCAGTGGGGTCCTCCGAACTGGTTCACAGGGACCCTGAAGCCCTGCTGTCTTTCAGTTGAGAGGGCAGCGCTTGCTTGGGGCTGGCTCGTGAGGGAGGTGGATGTTGTCCTCAGGCCCCCACATTCTATTTTGACCCTTTCCCTCCTGCCTGATGCCTCCATAATAAGGCTGTGAACCCTAAATATTTATTGAGGGCGTATCTTATGCTGAGTAAAGGTGAGGAGGGCCTTCAGCCAAAATGCTACTAGAAACAGGCCAGGGTAGCTAGCCCGATACAGGTGTCTTGGCCCATGTTTGCAGAGTGTTTTGGTTTGGAGGTGTGTTCGTTTACAATGTTGAGGCTAATACCAAATTGCACACCAAAGAGACCTACCAGTGTACCCCAACACCAGCTGTGTGCCAAGGGCATATTTTTCAACCATCACCCTACGTGTCATCTTTGCCAGGAAGGCAGGTGCCTCAGTTTATACCAAATTGGCACTTTGTTTTTATGATCAGGGAGGAAAGGGGATCTCTTCATGTGTATACAACCCTGTGTGTTTCCTCAGGCAAGCTATATCTTCTCTCAACTGTCCGCTTTTGCATCAATAATAAAACACCTCCCAGATCTCTGTGACATTAAATCCGGGTGCAATATAGCAGACACTCAGTCAGGGTCAGTTACCTGATGGTCTAACCGGACACAGGCCAGGGATCCATGAAGGATCACAGAAAAAAAACGGAAGATACAGAACTTGTTACAGAGACAGTACTGGGAATTCAGCACCTCTTAGTTCAACAAATCCTGATCCCTTAGGAAGTCCCCTGAGCCTCAGACACTGAAGCAGCTGCTCAGTCAGCTGACCTTTCACTGAGAGGCCCAATGGTAGACGCACAGAAAGGCCTTTCCTGAGGCCCTCCCTGGAGAATCCCTGGGCACAGGTGGGCAATTCCTCCCAGGGCACATCACCATCCCTGCCTCCCACTGGATGGGGCCCCCTATTGCTGCTTGCACTCCTTTCTGGAGTCTTCTTTTTTTTTTGCTTGACCGCTCACCTATCTCACCCCTGAGGAGCCAGCTGGCCCCTCCACATCCCCAAACCCCCAGGGGCTCTGAATTCCACCTTCTGAGAAAACCCTATGCCAAAGTCCCAACTGCAAGCAAGTGCTAGGTTTAGATTGAAATTGTGGGCAGTACCTTAAAGCCATTTTTACATTAAGTCCAAACGAAAGGTGCCTTGTTGCACTCTAATGAGCCAGGCTGGCTCAGTCAGAGCAGAGTCCTGGCTCTGCTCTCTCTCTGCCTGGCCTCTGGGGAGACAGGGAGAGTGGCCCTGCTTAGACCAGAAGGCCCGGAGCACACCCTCCTTCAGCCCTAAGCTTTCCAGAGAAAAGAGCTCCACGGGGAGCCTCACTTTCCTGTACTCTGGGCTGCAGAGGTTGAAAGGTTCTTAGAGCTGAGCCCCAGGCCTCATTAAAAGGCTTCCCAGGCCCATCCATGGTGCTGGCGGCTCCTCAACAGCCTTTGATAGGGTTTGTTTACCTGCCCTGGGACACCAATAACTTCCTGGAACAACAGCACAGCTCCAGGAGGCCCCAGGGGCCAGATCTGCTCCCACACAATCCTGTCTTGTTTAAGAGGCTGTGCCCTTTAAAGCAGCTGTCAATCCCAGATGCAGCAGCCAGCAGGGAGAGGGTTCGTCACAGTCCCACTTCGGCTCCCACCTTCATGGGTGTCAGAGGCAGTGTTCACACGCTTGTCCACAGAGAATGCTGCACACTTCGGGGGCCCAGAGGAGAAAGCTCAATCAGTTCCCAAACACACAACACTTGTTGTAAGATTTCTTAGGGCCAGCGGTTGAGAAAAAAGAATTTATAAACATATTTCAACCCTTGGCAGGATTTGAGCATAATTTGCTGGGGCTTTTCACACAGCCAGGTCTCCTCAGTGACACTTTAAAGAGAAGCAGCTGTGAGTGGCACATGGGAACTCACAGCCTCCCAAAGGCGGCGTACTTTCCAAACTCGGTAGGTCTGCCTCCCGGGCCAGCAGGACGGTCAGGACGGCATGTCTGGAGAAGCCACTCCCTCTAAGCGGTCTGCACGCCAGGCGCCCAAGGTCAGCCGTCTTTCTCAAACCCGTTCCTTTGGAAGGGAAAACGCTGATGCATTTAAGCTCAGTCTCATTTGATTTCCATTTGCAAATGAACAGGAATGATGCCTGCACTTACCCTTGGTGATTAACCGCTGGCGGTCAACACCGCACAAACAAATGAGCCTGGCCCACTTTTCAGCTTCATAAATTGGACACTTTGGAAATGTCACCCTCTCTGGCTTCTGGGCCGGGAGGGACGAGCACAGGTAGTTAACCTTGAGTTTGGGGTCCGGGCTGGTTGTCCCTGAGAACCCCCTTAATTATTACTCCTGTTCTGGATTCTTTCGCATTGGCAGTAGTGATGGGAGTGGAGCTCACGGAGACGCTGCTGGCCAGCTGCACCTGGGAAGAAACGGAGTAACGTCTGTGCAGGGCCAGGACACCTTGCAGCTCTCCCTGCTAACCTCAGAATTGTCAGACCGCTCCTAGGCTCTGGGTGTTCCTGGGTGGACCCTCACCCTGGAGGTGCCTCAGGCTCCCAGGGACATTGTCTGTGAAAGAGAAACAGAAATCCACACTGAACGAATTTGAACTTGGCCTGTCTGTGAACAATATTCACGTACAACCAGCAGCTCATCTTCACCTGAGCCCCCCAAGGGGCAGGGGGCAGGCTTGGGCAGAAATGGGGTGGGTGGGAGAGGGTTAGATAACAGGAAGTCATTTGGTAACCTTAGAAGAAAACCTCAAGAGCCAAAATTTTAAAAGGAAATGCCAATGGATATTTCACAGTGGCTGCATTAGTTGCATGAGGGTGGGGAGGGGAGCAGGGACAAAGGTGTCCTGGTGATGTCTATACATTTTTAAACAATCCCTCTGTGTGATGTAGAGGTGACAAATGGGCATGTGGGGAGTTGGTCAACATCACTAGCCATCGGAGACACGGCAATGAAGACCTCAATGAGTGCCCGGCTGGCAGGACTCAGTGATTCTAAAAGCAGCTTTGGCCCTTCCTCTCCCTCCACCTCCTCTTCTACGGGATCACATGGGACTGTGACCTCTACCTCCTGACAAGCCAGTACGGATCCACCCACCCTCCATGGCCACCTCCTGTGTCCAGCCTCGACCCTCTTGCCTGCAACTGTCTTCTCCTCCTCCCTCCCATTGTGAGGCTGCTGCAGAAATGTTTGCTTTAAATGAAAAGGAACTGGATCCAAGATGTGTCCAAAGAGGGGAGTGTTAAGTTGCTGAAATTAGGACTTGGCAGCATTTTTATACATTTTTCCAGGCGGGTGGGAAGAGGAAGCTGCTAGGTTACAAAGTCCAGAGCGGCTGGAGCATCTTGGCATTGAGGGAGTGCCCAGTTCCTGGAGCTCTGCTGTCCACAAGGGTGCTGGAGCACATGGAAAGATGGCGCGGCGTGGCATTAAGAACAGCATCCCTGGCTGTCCTGAGCAACGGCATCCATGTTCTGGGCTTGTCTTTTGGTCTAGGATGACACCCCATGCCCCTCCCAACCACTCCAACCCCCCATTAATTGACAGTGATCTAGAGACTTTAAATAGCTGGTAATTGGCTTGGTGTCAATGAGGTGCAGACCAGAGGAGACTGAGGCTCAGAGACTGCAAGTCACATCTCCAGAGCCACACAGCTGGTTGGAGCAATGATGGGGAGGCCTTTGTACTTCCAATTTGGAGGCAGTAAGTCCTGAGCAGCTTGGGGTGTCCAAGCCTTGCCCTGCTAGGCTGTCCCAGAATGAATCCTGCTCACCCCTCCCCAGTCCTCCAGCCCAACAAGATTTACTGAAGCCAGTGAACCTTGGTTCAACCTTGTGCGCAGGTTCTAAGTGGCCGTTTCATTTAAGACATTTAACTAAAAGCCCTTTCCAGAGAACCAACTCCTGCAGGCACGCCGCCAGCAATTAATGAAAGATGATAAAATAATAAAAGGAGTAACACATTAACTATATTATCCTTGCACACTCGGGCAGTCCCTTTCATTATCCCCTCCTTATGGACACCCTCCAGCACACTGAAGAGCTCCTTTATGGCTGTTCTGCTGCCGTGGGGTTTGCAGACATCACCAGACCACGGACACGCTAATGCTGCCCGCCTCCAGGCGCTGCGCTGTGCTCTGGATGGGGGCAACACATCCATCCGCCCCTCTCTGCTCATGGAGTAAGCCGAAGGAGAAGTTGGAATGACGGATTTCACTTTTGGACTCTCAGTCTCTGAAAGCGATTTGCTAATTAAGAGAAATGATGCAATTGGCCTCCATCTCTAATTTGCCTGAGGAACAATTTGATCTAGAAGCTAAGTGTCCTGGGGAGACTTAGAATTCTCATATCCCAGTCCATCTGGACATGACTGGGATCTTTCACATGGTGAGCAGCTGGAGGGACACACCCAGGCTGCGTTTCTCTGCCTCTCCTCTGTAACTTCCTCCTGCTTCCCATGGAAGCTTTAGCCAGGCTCTTTAATTCCAGAACACTTAACCCAGGTTCTTTCTTACAGAAAGAGTTCAAGTCTGAAGGGGGGAAGGTGCCCAACAAATCCAGCAGCTCTGCAAGCCTCTCTTGCAGCTATGGTGACCATGTAACAGCACTAACCAGTGGATGTGAACAGAAGTAAGGAGGAGACTCTGGGAAAGTTTATGTGACCACATGACCAGTGAGATACAAGAATTATGGATGTGATTTCTGGGGAATTTGAGGGGACCATGTGACAGTTCTGACCAATGAGATGCAAGAATTACAAGTATTACCCAGGTGGCATGGCTCAGTGGTGTCATGCTGTCAACTTATGAACCAGGAGGTCAGGGTTTGATTCTTGGTTGGGGCATATGCCCAGATTTTGGGTTCAGTCCCCAGTGTAGGGCATGTAGGAGGCAGGCAATTGGTGATTCTCTCTCCCTCTCCCTTTCTCTCTGAAATCAATAAAGGTATTTTTTTTAAAAAAGAATTATGGGTGTGATTTCTGGAGAATTTCAGGGGATAATGTGACAAGGTTTTGACCAATGAGATGCAAGGAGAAATATGGGTGTGATTCTGGAAAAGTTTAACCCCTGACAGAAAGCACTTATTTCTCTCTTTCCTTTCCCCGCCCCTTCCTCCTGCCTGGCAGGAGAGCAGACGCACTGTGGACAAGCTGCCTGCACTGTGAAACCCTTGATAAGAAGTCTGAGTCTGGGTCTCCCTTGTTAGAGAGGAAGGAGCAGGGACAGAGAGCCAAGTCCTGGCAGCACGTTTGAGCTGGGCCCCTGTGCACACCCCCTGCCTCTTGTAACAGGAGACAGTCCCACAGTGTGGGAGAGAGAAACATTGCTAGAGAGGACCATCAATCAGCTGCCTCCTGGACATGCCTACTGGGGAGCGAACCTGCAACCCAGGCATGTGCCCTGACCAGGACCTGAACTTGAGCCGATGACTTCTTGGTACACAGGACAACACTCAACCACAGAGCCACACCAGCCAAGGCTGGGACCTGGGCTGCATTCACAGTGGCCATCTTACATGACTGGATAAGACACAGGATCCCGGAGCATCCAGGGCCCACTCTGCTATAAACTTTTTTTAATCTTCATCCAATGATATTTTTCCATTGATTTTTAGGGGAGAATGGGAGAGAGGGAAAGATACAGAGAAACATCGATATAAGAGAAACACATTGATTGGTTGCCTCCTGCACATGCCTGACCAGGGCCCAGGCTGGGGAGGACCCTGCAACCAAGGTACGTGCCCTTGACCGGAACTGAATTTGGGACCCTTCAGTTCGCAGACTCTATCCACTGAGCCAAACTGGCCAGGACTCTGCTACAAATGTGATTCTCCTGGCCTTCAGTCCTCCTGTCCTGCCACCCTGTCCCAAGCTTGCCTGCCAGTAACTGACCTCTTGAGTCCCTGACTGAGCTGCCATGGTCTCTCTCACTCCTCAGCATCAATCCTGTACTCCAGCCTCAGCCTCTGCTCCCAGCCCTGGCTGTATTATTGAGGGACATGTGGCTCCCATCTCGGCCTTCCCCAGCATCCACTCCATCAGAAGACCAAGCTGTGGACTGAGAAGAAGTGAGAGAAGGAGCAGAAGCCCCAGGCAGCCACCGGGGCTCAAGCTGTGACCCCCTAACCAGGAGCACCTCCTGCAGCTCCTCCCTCCCGAGACTGAGGCCTGGGCACTGGCTTGCCCTGCTGAGCTCATTAAGAAAAGGAAGGAGCCCAAAAGAGCAGAGTGCCCAGGGGCCGAAGGTTGCTGGCCTCTGGCCGTGACATCCTCGCTGACAGAGGTAGGAGGGTGGGAGGACTGTGTTGACGGCAGGACACATTGAAAAACATGCCTCTCTATGGTATGGACCTGCTGTTTTTATTAAGCACTTAATTTTCTCTGCAATGGAGTTCCTCATCCCTTTGCCTTCTTGGACTTTGGGTTCTTGGAAGCGGAATGTCATGGTTCCCAGGTGATGGCTTTCTGGGGCAAGGCCTGCTGTGCCTCACTACTTTCCCTCCGACCTGGCCTCCCGAGGTGGCTACCCCCCTGCGGTTTGCACCTGCCCCACTGTGTCTCCTCTTCAGAGTCTGGGGCCTCAATTCCTTCCAATAAAGAGCAGAAGGGAGTCTAGGCTGAGGTGGGAGACAGGATTGAGATGCTGTGGCCAGGAGGCTCCCGGCACAAGTCAAGGTCAGGAGCCAAAGAGGTCAAACGCATTGCTAGGCAAGCTCAGGAACTAGGTGAGGGGGACAGGCAGGGACCCCCGGAGCCAGAACTGGAGCCGGAGCCAGAGAAGAGAGGCAAGGTCTTTTCCGAGCCCCAGCTCCTTTCCTAAGCTTCCCTTTCTCATGTGACCTTTTGGATGCAGTCTGCCTGTCTGCTGAGACTCAAGTTTGTTGGCTGCTGGCAGGCACTGCAGGCCTTGGGCTCTGGTCCTAGCCGTGACCTGCTGAGGTCTCAGAACCCTCACCCTGGTCAGCTGCAGACATGCTGTCCCCCGCAAGGAGCAGCATGACCTTGGCTAGGTGGCTAGAATGTGGCTGTCCCAACTCCATGATGGCAGGGGCCTGGCTCCTGGAGCAGCAAGTGGGGAGGGCCACGCAAATCTCCTCCAGGTTTTGCCCAAAGGACAGGCTAGGACAAGCACAGCCACAGTGGGAGCAGACTCAGGGGCACTGCTCCGGCTGGCACATATGGAGCCTCCCAGTAAAGCAGTGATATAGAGTATGCATTTTAAAGTTTTGTGACAGTAATTCTTATGCATTCTCTCTTATTCCTTTTTGTTTTGATCTTGGAAGAAACCCTTTCTATTTAGAGATTTTTTTTATGATTCACTGTGGAAACCAAAAAGCTTTGCCAGGTGGGAACTGAAATGTCAATTAATTGTCAGTTCATCACAGTGAGTAATTGATTAATTGGCACAACGTTGATCTCTAAATCAGTGGTATTAAATGACGGGGGTGTTAATCTTGACCTTCAGAGTGCTAAAACTCCTCAAATTGCCACTGTTCTTGCGGAGAAATGACTGATGAAGTTACATTGCTCCCATAATTTTTGTTATTCCTAAAATTTCCACCTAATTGAGAATCATGGGAGGGCCTAGGGGTGCCTGTGCCCAGATAGCAGGTGGGAACCTGGCCTCCGTGTGGTGGAGTAGGGCACACATTCCACCTGATGTTTTTTGCTTTTGTTTTTACAAACCTAATTACTTCAATATCACATTGAGTTAATTTCCCAGGTCCCCCATTTATCACAAGATGCATAACTCAGCTACTCGAACATGCTCCTTGCTCTTGTTGCATTGATGAGGCCGAGCGCAGTCCAGGCTGCCTCTACCTCTGCCTCTGCCCCTGCCCTTCTGCCTGGCTCCAGTCTCAGACGTGGCTTGCTTAGTGCGAACCCGCAGGCTCCGGACCAGTGCACTCTGCCTGACCCCAGAGCTGGTTGAGGTTAACATGGTTATCATCTGGGAAGCGCTGGGTGGGAATGGCTCCTCTGACCTCTTGATTTTTGTGGTATGCAGCACAGACTTGGGGAGAAGTCAGGAGGTGGGTCAACATGTATCTGGGCTGCCACCAGCCACCTGATCCTCCCCTTCCCCACCTTTTCTCTTTCCCGTTAAGGTGAACAGATAACGCAAGTGTGGACCTGCTGCAGTTCCGGCCGCAGAGAGGAGAGCTAACACATCCTCCTGAGGATGCCTGAGAACCACCCCGTGGTCCTGGCCCGTCCATGCTTCAGAGCTTCCTTTCGCATGGTCCTCACTGCCTGTTTATGGCTGTGCTGGGACTGAACACTTTCCTCTAAGTGATCATCAACACAGCCAGATTGAGGTCCAATGTAGAAAGATCTGTGTAGAAAGACCTAGAAAGATCTTTCTCTTGTCTGTACATGAATGGTCACAGGATGTTGTCAAGTGAACATCGCCCAGTGTTTGTGCAACTCGGTTCCCACTGCCACCTGCAGTGCCTACCTTTCTGTTTGGGAGGTCTCTGTCACCACAGTGGTTTTACCCATCAGTATAATGAGACTCTCACCGTTTACCTCCAAAAACGGTTCTGAAGATTTGTATGTGAGCAGATGTTCAGGAAAGGCAGTGTTATATAGAAGGTAGGTCCTATGTGACTCATTTGAGGTTTCTGGGAGATCTGTCAGATTCATGGCTTTTCTGGGAACCCAGCTATGGGGCCATCAGGGTTGGGGGCCTTCCTACAAGTCCTCCAGAGTGGTTGGTGTGGAGATGTAGACTCAGCCAGGCCCCCTGCAAGGAGATAAAGCATCAGGCTCTGTGTCCCCTCCCATGTCAGCCACTAGTGCCAGGGAAAGAGGGCTTCAGCCTCGCCCATATACCTGGAGGCACTGTCTCTGCTAACACCTCCCACAGATACTTCAGTGTAAACACAGCTGTGCCACACGAATTCTGCCAGACCTCCCACACACCAACACACACACACTCACATCCAGACACACATACACACACATTCAGCTACAGACACACACACACACCCATAGACACACCCACCCACACAAAGACACCTACACTCAGACACACACACCTATCCAGACACACACACACACATATACCCCAAACCCACATCATAAACACACATTCATAGATATATACACTCATTCATCCACAGCACACACATCCAAGACATATTCATAGATACACACTCACACCCACACACACACCTATCCACAATACCGACCCACACCCACATCCACACACGCACACACACACCCATCCACAATACCCACCCATCCCTACACACACACACTCCCATCCACAGACACCCCCACACACACATACAAACACACATCTACAGACACATACACACCCATCCACAATACCCACCCACCCCTACACACACACACACACACACATCCACAGACACCCCCCACACACAAACACACACATCCACAGACACACACACACCCATCCAGAATACCCACCCCCAACACACACACCCATCCACAGACACCCCCACACCCCCACATACATACATCCACAGACACCCACACATATACATACACAAACACACATCCATCCACAGACACACACACACCCATCCACAATACCCACCCCTCAACACACACACCCATCCACAGACATCCACACACATACACACACAAACACACACATCCACAGACACACACACCCATCCACAATAGCCACACACACATACACCTATCCATAGGCACCCATACCCACACACACACACAAACACACACATCCACAGATACACACATATCTACAAATACATACCATGCAGGCACCCAGGTTTATTGAGAAAAAAATAAAATGTGGCAAAATGTTAACAATTGGTGAATCTAGGTGTTTACTGTAGTATTTGTTTAGTTTTCTGTGGGCCCTACCTACTTTGGCTCAGTGGATAGAGCATTGGCCAGTGAACTGAAAGGTCTCAGGTTCAAAGGGTCAAGAGTGCATGCGTTGGTTGCAGACTTAATTCTGGGTCCCAGTCAGAGTGTGAGGTATATGCGGGAGGCAAACAATTGATGTGTCTCTCTTATATCAATGTCTCTCTCTCTGTGTCCCTCCCCATCCCTTCCACTCTCTCTCCCTAAAGAAAAAATATTCTCAGATGAGGATTAACAACAACAACAAAATAACAGGTGGGATGATGGGATACTATACAGGTCAAAAAAACATAGTCATGGCCTGGATTTGGCCCACTGTTCACCCATAGTAAAACCTAGAACTAGATTTTCATTAAATTCTCTTCTTGATTCTTCCAAGGTGTATAACAAAATATATGGGTATCTATATAATAAAAGGTTAATATGCTATCTAGACTGGATGTCTTCCGGATGTCATTCCGGATGACCTTCCTGATGAAGCCAGGGTGGGAGGGAAGCAGCCCAGGTATAGGTGCTTGCTGGAGGCAAAAGGGGGGAAGCCCGGGTCTTGGCAGCCTGAAACCCATGTGCCTGAGGGAAGCCAGTGCCAGCAGCCCGGGGAAGGAAGACCTACTCTTGCGCGAATTTTTGTACAAAAAATTTTGGGCCTCTAGTTTGAGAATAAGCAGATAAATTGTATTACATGTTGATCTAGCCCAGCTATGTTCAACTGTGGGCAAGAATTTTTCAGACATGCAATACCTGACTATTGAGTCAGGGGCACTGACTTCCCTTAGATGGTCCAAAAAAGAAATGACAGCCCTAGCTAGTTTGACTCAGTGGATAGAGCATTGGCCTGTGGAGCAAAGGGACCCAGGTTCAATTCCAGGAGAGGGCACATTCCCAGGTTGCAGGCTCAATCCCCAGTAGGGGGCGTGCAGGAGGCAGCTGATCAGTGCTTCTCTGTCATCATTGATGTTTCTATCTCTCCCTCTCCCATCCTCCCTGAAATCAATTAAAAAAATATATATATCTATATATATATTTATGTGTGTGTGTGTGTGTGTGTGTGTGTGTATAAAGAAATGACAGCAACCAACAAAACACTAACCACTAGCCATGTGTGAATCAATCAAAAATATACCTGATTTTTTTTGTCAGATTGACAAAACACTGTCCGTGTTTTGGGGTGCTGCAGCATTTCAGCAGTTAATCATGTGCCATGAGATGAACATGGTTAAAATCGCTCTCTAGCCTTTGGCTTCCGTCTCAGAGCCACAGGCCTGTGGTGGCAGGAAGGTATGCTGAGCACTTCCTGACATTGGCGTGGACCTGCCAGGACCAAACAGGTTGGGGCTGCTAATGCGGAAGCGCCTGAAGAGCAGGGCTCAGCTCAGCGGAGAGGCTCTCTGGCAGCTGCTGGCGGTTCGGTGGCCAATGGTGGTTAGTTCCTGAGTCTGGTCACCAGTGGTAAGGTAAGCCCACCCCTTGCCAGACCCATGTTGGGTGGTGCCTGGTGCCTGGGACAGTCGTAGGCACCTGGGTTCCTCTCTTGGACTTTTGCCTTCCCAAAGATGCTCTGTGGTGGCCAGTGTGCTACAAGCTTGAAGATCCTGGAACAGTCTGGAACGTTTCAGTTTAATTTCTTCCCGAGGTTGAGAAATCCTGGTATACTAGGAAATCCTATGCAACCCCATTCCTGCGGGGTTTTGCATTTACCTGGAGAGACTCTCCCTTTGGTCAAGGGCATCATAGGTCTCTTGATCATTTGTGAGAGGAGAGGAAAAAAGTCACGCGCACACACACACACACACACACACACACACACGCGCGCGCGCGCGCGCGCGCGCGCGCGCGCACATGCACCCCAGCCCTGGGGGGCTGAGCATCCTGATTCAAATTCTCCCTTCTCACAGCACTTTCTGCCCAGATGATACAGATAACTCCTCTCACTCTCCTTACATTGATCTAAGGTTCCTGCACTAAGTTCTCCTCACATTCCCCGAGAAAAACTGAAAAAAGAAACTCAGCACAGAACTGCAGCCTGAGTTCGAGTGCCAGCCTGCAATCAGGTACCCCGACAATATTCACTGCATATTTGTCAAGCACGGTCTGGGAGCAGAGCCCAGGGGGCTGGCTGACCTCCATCGTGTGGAAGTGACCCTCCATTGCCCAGGTGAGGCATGGGGGAGGGACACCCCTTGGAGGGCTGGCTGCTGGAGGAAACGCTGTCCTGGGTTGGGTACTCACTTGTCCAGGGAAAAGGCTATATGTCAGTACTGGATAGCAGGATGGAGTAGAGGTGAAGAGTAGGAAGGAGGGGAAATGGGGGAAGGTGGGAGCCACAGCCCTCAGAACAGGGCAGGAAGCATTATAAATGAATTCCACTTTTTACACCTAAAAATATAAAGCTGTCAGTGTTCATTAAGGATAAAGCCAATGAAATATAGATGGTACCAAATAATTAATTATTTTAATCACCTCATAAACTTGGATTTCATCAAAACCATGCTGCCCAGCAAGAATGGAGCAGCTAGAGTCACACCTGTAGCATCTTTCCCAGGTGCATCAGTGCCACTGAAGAGAGATGAGAAGACCAGTGGGCATCCCCAGCATGTGGACTCCAAGGCCCCCACATGGGAAACTAAGCCCATTGATTGTCACTCCTCTGCCTTTTTGGTTCCACAGCCAGTGCATACACATTCCCTCTGTCATTAGGATGTGAGTGTATTCGCTTCGGGAGGCTGCACTGTGTGCCCCAGTCACACTGATAGAGGCCCCTTAGCAGACACTCAGAACCTGGTGGTGGGATATGGTCTAGGCCTGGACCAGAGCTGTCTGGATTCAAGGCATCCCAGCCTGCCCTCAAGGAAGGAGGCATGCGTGGCTTCCTCTTGCTGTGGTGAAATTTTATTTCGGAAAAAATATATATTTTTTTTAATATAAATTTTTATTGGTAAAAAATACACTCGGGCCTGGCCTGCTTGCTCAGAGAGGAAGGGAGAGGGAAAGAGAAATAGAAACATCAATAATGAGAGAGAAACATCTATCAGCTGCCTCCTGCATACCCCCTGCTGGAGATTGAGCCTGCAACCTGAGTATGTGCCCTGACAGGGATTTGAACCATGACCTCCTGGTTCATAGGTCAATGTTCAACCACTGAGGCACACTGGCCGGGCAAAATGCAAGTTTTTTAATGGCACTTGGCATTTTTTATGACCATTCTGGGAGCTCTTTGGACTCCTGGTGTTGACCTTGGCCTCCCCAGCCTGGGGATGTCTGGAGGAAGGACTCTAGCAGCGAGAGCAGCATTTTTGGGGTGGGGTGGTGGGGTGGTGGTGGTGGGAGATGTGGGCTCAGCTGCTAGTCAGCCTCGGCGCCTGTGCGCTGAGTCCCAGCCTGTGTGTGAAACATCCAGCAGGTGGGCAGATGTGTCTGGAGCTGGATGAGCAGGTGGAGAGCTCTGGGTGGAGATGGGAAAAGAGTGACGGTGTCCTAGGACTGGACGGGCAGGACCCAAGGCAGGACCCCAAGGCCAGGCTGTCCTCTGTCTGCTCCTACTGCTCCTTTCTGGCTGTGTGCAAGTCTCCATGCAGTCCTCCATACCTCACCTCTAAGGATGGTTCTTGGGTTACTGTGTAACCTTAAACCAGACAATAAGCTTCCTCAGGACAGGTTGTTCCTGGGTCATTGCACACAGTAGGTTTTCTCAGTCATCCAAATGGCACTGTGTCTGGTCTTCACAGGGTGATGTCCCCATATGCCTGTTTTCAGGGAGACTTTGCTGTGAAACACTCTACAGGAGTTGGGGGCAGAATCATCTGCTGTCCCCTGGCTGGGCCCAGTGTCACCAGGCATTTACTATGCTCGGGCAATGAACTCTGCCTCCACCCTTCTAAGGCCCAGTAGAAACTCTCTCCTTCTTTGACATGATGGCCTCCCAAACACATTAAATAAAAAACACACTAGGGCCTGGCCTGCTTGCTCAGTGGTTAGAGCTTCAGCCCAAGGACCAGTAGGTTGTGGGTTTGATTCCCAGTCAAGGGCACAGACCTGGGTTGCAGGTTCAATCCTCCACGTCCAACCAGGGGCGCGTGTGGGAGGCAACCAATCGATGTGTCTCACATTGATGTTTCCCTCTCTCTTTAAAAGTCAAATTTAAAAAATCTTTTAAAAAATGAAGCTGGATATTATTTTTTAAAATATATTTTACTGATTTTTTTACAGAAAGAAAGAGAGAGTGATAGAGAGTTAGAAACATGGGTGAGTGAGAAACATTGATCATCTGCCTCCTGCACACCCCCTACTGAGGATGTGCCCACAACCAAGGTACATGCCCTTGACCGGAATGGAATCTGGGACCTTTCAGTCTGTAGGCTGATGCTCTATCCACTCAGCCAAATTGGTCAGGGCTGGATATTATTTTTAAAAAATACACTCACTGGCCACTCCCTGCAGCCCCCAGAGACCCATGTTGGACTCTGCGCTTCAGAAGGATAGCAACACCACTGTATTTTTTTCAAGCAGCGAAGTTTTCGGTGATTTATTCTGCCATCACAGGACACCAACACAATAGCACATTCTCATCTCCTGAGATTGGAGACTCAAGTCTTCCTTGCTCCAGAGAACAAAGAGTAATGGAATCAAGAAAGTGCACCCAGAATCCCTGGGAAGTGATGGTCTTAACCACCTGAAACAGATCAGCCAATGGGCCGGGCCCCTGCTGCCACCAGCCTCCGGGGTCAGGGGGAGACCAGTTGAAGATCTGAAAGACAAGCCCCATCCCCAACCTGTCGCCTCTTGGGTTTTGTTTTTAGCCACTTTATCCGACTCCAACATTGGAGGAAGCCTCCAACTGGCTTCTGTGGGTAGTCATTTGTTTATTCTAAGACTGAAGCAACTCACGAGCTAGCTCAAGAGCCCTAATGTGAAAATAACCCATCAGTTAGTCAAATAGCAGAGCCATTGGGCAGTACAGATGGCACATTCCCTGCTCTTGGATTGTGACACTGTATACATTTTGGTAAAAAATATGTTTTTATTGATTTTGGAGAGGAAGGAAGAAGGAGAGAGAGAGAGAGAAACTGTCAATGATGACAGAGAATCATCAATTGCTGCCTCCTACATGCCCACTGCCAGGGATCCAGCTCAGAACCTGTGACCTCTTGGTCCAAAGGCCACATCAGCGCAGCAATATTGCATACTTTTTTTTTTCAATTCCATATACCTCCACCATATACTCAGTGTTTTCAGTCACGTAATCTGATGTTTCTACTTAAAGCCAAAGAGAGTTAACATTTTTTTTTTTAATAATCTTGAGAATTTTCCAGCTTGTGTTTCAGACTGAATTCCTTGGGACAGATCTGAGGTTTCCGACGCTCAGGTATGGAGCCCTGTCAGTGCAGATTTCTGGCTGCGGTACAGGGTGATAGTCACCACACGCCTGATCTATCGGCTAACACCACAGCTCCTCTAGGAGAACAGCACCGTGCCAGGCCCTGCCACTCCTGATCAAGATACTATGGAAAAGACTCAAACAAGGACTGCTTGAGTGACAAAGAACCTTTCAAATTGTTAGAAGGTAGGCCAGGACAAATCTTGGCCTCGTATGAATAGAAACGAGGTGACACTCGCTTTGTAGTAAGACACATCCCAAGTGTAGCAAGCAGACGTGTCTCAGAACAGGGACAGCTCAAAGGTGTAGGGATGGCAATTTCTAGAGCAGCGATCTAGGATGCCTCAGCACACCAGTGTGCCACAAGGAGTTGTGTTTTTTTTTAAAATAATATATATTTTTATTGACTTGAGGGAGGAAGAGAGAGGGAGAGAGAAGTAGAAACATCAATGATGAGAGGGAATCATTGATCGGGTGCCTCCTGCACACCCTACACTGGGGGTCGAGCCCACAACCCGGATGGTGCCCTTCAGTCCACAAGTCAATGCTCTAGCCACTGAGCCAAATTGGCTGGGGCTGCAAGGGGTTTTGACATACACAGCACCTGGCTCCTGAGTCAGGCCACTGGCTTGCTTCCCAAAGACTATCAAGTTTAAAAAATGGCGACAGCCAGCATGATAACAACAGCTCAGTGGGAATGAATCAAAACATACCTACTTTTGTCAGATTGGTGAACTATACGTTTGGTGTGCTACAGAATGTTAGTAATTAGTTTATGTGCCATGAGATGAAAAAGGCTGAAAATGGTTGCTCTAGAGCCACAACCCTGTGAGGGTGTTACTGTGCTTTATGAGCTGTTCGTCCAGGAGTGAAGGCCCAGCTGTAAAGGTTAGGTTTGTCTTGATTTCATTTAATCTCACAGGCTGAGTGTATTTTATAGGTTTTCCTGAAAGACATGATTTATGCTTTGAGACTCGTGGAAAAGCTAGTGGATTTTAAAAATAATTTCTGAAAATGAAACTCTTTTAAAAAGGGTTAGTGACCCTACCAGGTGGCTCTGGGAGGCCAGCCGGCCACAGACAGAGGTGAGGTGTTTTCTTCTTCCTTCAAAGTTCATTTGTGCTTCTGAAATCTATCAAAAGTATTTTTAAAAAAATATGTTTTTATTGATATTAGAGAGAGAGAGAAATGGAGAGGGAAAGAAAGAGAAACATTAATGTGAAGAGTCGCCGCTTCAGGGCACATATCCGTGTGGGTTCTATTCCCAGTCCATTGAGTACAGTAGGCAACTGATCAATATTTCTCTCTTATATGGTTGTTTTACCTTCTCGCCCTCTCTCTCTAAAAATCCTATCTAATAAAGAGGGAATATGCTCTTTGACCCTCATCCCATTGCAAAGATGGCAGCACCCACAGCCAATAAGGAGGGAATATGCTAACTGACTGCCCAGCCCTCAAAGATGGTGGTGCTCACAGCCGTAAGATGGCAGTGCCCAGTCCTCTGAGCCTTGCCAGGGCAGCAGGTACATGGCATGGCTGAATTCACCCCCAGGTGGGCCCAGCCACTCTGAGTGCCTGTCTCCAGATTCTCCTAATCCCCTCAGTCCCCCAGCCAGTTCAAGGTGCAGGCAAGCTTCAGATGGCAGCTGCCCAGGGCTGCCTGAGGCTCAGGTAACCAGAGCTGGCCAAGGCTTGCACTGCCAGCAGTGGCAGCAGCAGAGGTGTGATGGGGCATCGCCTTCCCTGATTGCCAGGTCACTCCTGCCCCTGAGGGCTCCTGGACTATGAGAGGGGGCAGACCGGGCTGGGCCTCTAGTCAATAATTAAAAAACATTTAAGCCCTTGCTGGTTTGGCTCAGTGGATAGAGTATCTGTCTATGGACTGAAGGGTCCCAGGTTTGATTCCCAGCCATGGCACATGTCCAGCTTGCTGGCTTGGTCCCCATTGGGGAGGAGGGGTATGCAAGAGGCAGCCAACCAGTGATTCTCTTTCATCATTGATGTTTCTGTCTCTGAAATCAATAAAAACAATTAAAAAAACATTTAAAAAAAAAGAAAAAGGGTGGGAAATGTCTCTTAAATCTGGGTGGTGTGCACTGGTGTCCTATGCTGGGTACTTGTGTTTGCAATATTTCTTAAGAAAAATGAGAGAGAGAACCTGCTTATTCCAACAGCATCCCTGCATTCCGTCAGTACGCATTCACATGGGCTCTGCCCAAACCAGGCAGTACCCGGTAAAGCTGAGCCTGGAATATATCCATGTTCCAGGTTGTGGGAGCCACGCATGACCTGGCAGCCAGGGTACAGGCTCCTGGTGTCAGAAGCTGGGAACCTGAGCACCATTAAGAACAGTGGTTACAGATACGAAAGCACTTATGTTTGATGGACAGTTATAAAAACCTTCACTAGGCCCTAGCTGGTTTGGCTCAGTGGACAGAGTGTCAGCCTGTGAACTGAAGGGTCCTGGGTTTGATTCCGGTCGAAGGCACGTATCTCAGTTGCAGGCTCTGGCCCTGTCAGAGTGCCTGCAGGAGGCAATCAATCGATGCATTGGTCTCAAATAAATGGTTTTCTCTCTCTATCTCTCCCCATCCCTTCCACTCTCTCTAAAAATCAATGGGAAAATATCCTTAGCTAAGGATTTATAAAAGAAGGAGGAGGAGGAGGAGGAGGAGGAGGAGGAAGAGGAGATGAAGAAGAAGAAGAAGAAGAAGAAGAAGAAGAAGAAGAAGAAGAAGAAGAAGAAGAAGAAGAAGAAGAAGAAGGGAAAATTAAAGAAGAAGAAGAAGAGAAAATTAAAGAAGAAGAAGAAGAGAAAATTAAAAAATGCCACATAGATACTTAAAAATTAAACAAAGAAAAAACATTCACTGGGATCCAGTTAGACAGACTGGAGAAGCAGGGCCCTGGGCTCCACAGGCTGCCCTCCCTAGACCCCAGTGGTAAGTGTGGGGGTCCTAGGACTTCCCTCTCTCCTGCAAATTCTGGGGTTCCCAGGACCTCACGCAGGTTCCAAAATTTACTGGAAAGGCTCACAGGACTCAGGAAAGCACTCTACTTACGATTCAGTTACATTATAGCTAAAGGATGAAGCTTAGAACCAGCCACAGGCCAGACTTTGGGCAAGGCTGGGGCAGGTCCCTGTGTGGCTTCCCTATCCTCAGGGATAGGGAAGTGTGGCTCTTCTCAGGGTGCCCTCAGCCCTTGAGTCCAACCTCATCCCCCAGGTCAAAACCCTCTAATGATGAGGTCCTCCGGGCCAGCCTCCCTCTCCCCCCTCTCTCCATGTGGCCTGCCTCAGCAGGAGGGGCTGGGTTCCTGTGGCTGTGCTGGGAGGAGTGCTAGGAGGGCGGATTCGAAGAGCCTGTGGGTAAGATGAAGCCAGCACAAGACTGTTCCTTTCCACCACACATGGCACCAAGTTCCCGCAGCTTTCCTGCCAGAAGCTCTTCCTAGTGAACGAAGTGGAGTGGATTGGACCCCATGGACCAGGACCCCCATTTGGGAAGCTGCTTGTGGGGTCAGGGACCTGGCCGTGGTGATGGGTGACTTCAGGACAAGAGGGCGACCTCCTTGGGACCCCTCTTGGGGAGCAGCACCTCTCCCGAACTCTCAGGGGGAGCTGGAACCACCCAGGCCTTGGGCAGGCATGCTGCTCCCAGACGAACATTTCACCCACACTTTCATTTTGTGCGACATGCAGCCAGGCTCTCTGGACCGGACCGAGGCCTCCTTCTCTTCAAAAGTGCATTATTGCTCAGCTGGCTTCAGCCTCTGAACCAGGAAGTCACTGTTCAATTCCCCGTCAGGGCACATGCAATGGGAGGCGTGCAGGAGGCCTGATCGGTGATTCTCTCTCATCATTGATGTTTCTATTTCTCTCCCTCTCTCTTCCTCTCTGAAATCAATGAAAAAAAAAATTTTTTTTTAAAGTAAATTGTTTGCCCTGGCTGGTGTGCTCCACGATTAGGAAGTTGGCCTGGGCACTGGAGGGTTCAATTCCTGGTCAAGGGCATGGACCTGGGTTGCAGGTTTGATCTTCTACCCTGGTCTGGGCTTGTGCGGGAGGCAACCAATCAATGTGCATCTCTCGAGTTGATGTTTCTCTCTCTCTCTCCCTCTTCTTTCCTCTTTCTGAAATCAATAAAAACACATTTTTAAAATTCTATGATGTTACCTGGGCAGATGAAACAGTAATTCACTGCCACTCATTTTTGGATCAGCAACCAAGACTGGATCCACGAGCTGAGGTGTGCAGGGCAGAGAGGACTTAGCTGACATTGCTGAAGAGAAGCAGATGCTGCAGGGCAATGTGGGAGGGGGTGCAGCAGGGGGCCTGGGTGGCTGGGCAGTGGCTGGGAGGTCCTGAGAAGGCAGGGACCCATGAAGGGGAGAGTGGGCAGCCTGCTGGGCCCGGCTGGCTGTGCTTCTCTCAATGTCTCCCAGTCCCGAGATGGAAAGAAAGGCTCTTTTTGGAACATGGGCGAGATAATTTTAGGATAATAAACAAGATATCATGATGTTAATGCTAAAAATGAGAACTGGAAATGGCATCCACTTGGGTAATTTTCTTGACTTCTCCAAGTTCCAATTTTGCAACCTGTAACATGAGAGTTTGGACAACATCCATGGCTATCCACCTTAGTTCTACTCAATATCGATCTAGTTCATCTGTATGTCAGTCTTTGCATCTCAAAAATATATAAAATATTTTCAAGTAAGCACATTCCCTCCAGAAAAATGTAATCATAACCCTACTTACTATGTTTAATGTGAAAGGGGAGCGGCAGGCAGGGGTGGGCTGCTTCCTGGTTCACGTCCGATGTGCATTCTGCATTCACTTGTCCTGAGACTGTTTTATGTAGACAGGCTGTGATAGTCCTCGTTTGCCACTGAGAATGGCAGCATTATAACAGCAGGTAGAAGGTATGACAGAATCCCTTATTATGAAGGAGTTGCTTCTCTATCAGCTGTCTACTAGTTGTTTACCAGCTCCCAGATGGCTAGTCATTGTTTATTAGTTGCCTACCAGCTATCTACTAGCTGTGTGCTAGCTATCTGCTTGTTGAAATGTGTTGTGTCCATTGAGTGAGCTTCGGGTTTACCTTATTAGCCAGTCAAGAACGTTTCTCTCCTGTTGCAAGGGGCAGAGAGGGGAAGAAGGCTCAGCACCCTGACAGGGGTCTCTGGGGGATGGAGAGAGAACTGAGGTAACCAGGCTCAGCATCCTGGGCCGAGGGCCAGGCTGGGTGGGCGGGGAGACAGGCTGATGGGCCGCTTGGTGGGGGCCCCAAAGTGGTGCCAACCAAGCAGGAAGGATGCCACTGGACTCACCAGCAGCTGGGCCACGCCATTGACAGCCCTAACACTTAGAGGCGGGGACTGCAAGTGCAGGGTTCCAGGACAACGTCTCCCAGAAAAGCAAAGCCACGAGCCTGAGAAACTCCCTTTCCTGGCATTCGGCTAAGTCCCTGTCATCCTGCAGGATGGGATGATGGGACAGAGAAGCAAGCTGCCTGCCAACAACCCAAGAGGAGAGTGACCCCACGGGCGCGCTACCTTTTCTGTGGAGGATGCTTCTGTGACAGAAGGGCGGGCTTCATTCCAGACCTGGGCTGTATCTTGAGAGAAAAGGCACATTTGGCCATATCTTTATTGTTTTTGTTAATCCTTTCCCCATTGCTTCTCAGAGAGAGTAGAAGAAAGGGAGTGAGGAGGAGAGAGAGAAAGAGAGAGAGAAACATCAATGTCGCACATCATCGTGTTGCCTCCTGCACTGAATAGAAGGCAGGGAGAGAACCCACAACTCAGGTGTGTGCCCCTGACTGGAAACAAACTCTCAACCCTTTGGTGATCAGGGCAATGCTCTAACCACTGAGCATACAAATCTTTGAGGTAAAGACTTACTCACATCGCTAGAAGTTAAACCCTGGCAGCTGTCAATCATGAAGCAACAGTCCTTAGGAGGGAAATTCGGGACTTGGTTACGCAGTCCCAGGGTTTGGGTCCTAGGTGTCACATCCATTCACCTGCTTTCGCAGCTCCAGTCTCTGCATTTGTAACACCCGGAGGAGAGCTCTGCCGGCATGGCTCAGTGGTTAAACATCGACCTATGAACCAGGAGGTATTGGTTTGATTCCGTCAGGGCACATACCCCAGTTGCTGGCTCCATCCCCAGGCTGTGGGGTGGGGGGTGTTCAGGAGGGAGCCCATCAGTGATTTTCTGTCATCATGGATGTTTCTGTCTCCTTCTCTTTCTCTCTTCCTCCCTGAAGTCAATAAAAATGCAGAGGATAGCCCTGGCTGGGTGGCTCAGTTGGTTGGAGCATGGTCCCATGCACCAAAAGGTTGCAGGTTCAATTCTCGTTCTCAGCACATGCCCAAGTGTCAGGTTTCATCCCCAGTCTGGGAGGCAACCCATCGATGTTTCTCTCTCGCATTAATGTTTTTCTCTCTCACCCTTCCTCTCTCTCTAAAAACAACAACAACAACAAAAACATACACAGTAAAAACACATCTTAGGTGAAGCTTTAAAAAAAGTGGAGGATAAATAATATTTACCTGATAGGTTTGCTGTGAGAAGGAAGTAGACTGTACAGTGTACAGTTTGCCAGACAGAAAGGGGCCCAGTAAACAGCATGCACCCTCTAGCACTTCACTACTGTTGGAGGACTTTGAATGGAAGTGTGAGTATGTCCTTCCAGAGCACAAGCCCCTGGAGGTCGCATTCTGGAGCCTGTGAGTGGATGAGCTGCCCTTGAAGAAGGGCAGCTCAAGGAAGTCCCCAGGGATTGGGGACATTTGCAATTTGGCCTTCTGCTTCCCACACACTGACTGGCAGCCAAACTCACCCTTAATTGTCTAACCTTTTAAGATGATTAAAACCAGGATGATGGTGATGCATAAACATAATGCCAGCAGAATGTGTACAGCTATTTTCAGATTTGTTTTCTTTCATAGAGTTTATTGTTGAACTTTTTTTGTGGCCTATGAACTTAGCAAAATGCCCTTCAAATACAGATATTCAGTGCTAACACAGTCTAAAACAATACAGCTATATCCCTAAAATGCCGGTCTCAAGGGCCATAAGGACAGGCCTAGGCCCTCAGCCCAGGGAGGCATGTTGCCTGCTTGGCAGATGGAGTGGAAGAGATTAAATGACTTAACCCAACATCACTCAGTTGGGAGGCCTGGGGGACATCCGTTATGGCCTGGAAGGTCTCAGAGGGAGCCTCTCAGATGCTGCAACATTGCTTCTCAACCTGTGTCATCTTTCCAGGGTGTGTGTGTGGGCATTGTTCTTTAACATGTAGATACCTTTAATACACTTTCTGTATGTATCATTTGAATGCTAAATTTCTTCTAGAAAAGGAAATTTCATTGTCTCCAAGTTGGGACTGCCACAGACTGGGGCAATGACAGCAGCTCTGGGGCCAGGAACTTCAGCGTGCTGGCAGGGCCAGTGCTGGTGAGGATCTGTGTTCTGATTCAGAACCAGCATCTTCTCCACAGAGGAGCACAGCTCTGCCCTAATCCTCACCATCGCCTCAGGAGGCTTCCGAGGGCTGTGTTGTGTAAGCCACTGAGTTTGTGGTAATTTGTTACCACAGTGACAGACAACTAAGATAGATAAGTGATTGATAGATAGGTGGTTGATAGATTATAGATAGATGATAGATATAGATAGATACAAAATAGATGGTGATAGATTATAGGTAAATAGACAGGTAATAGATGATATATAGGTGATAAATAGCTGGACATATAGGTGATATATGACAGACAGACAGATGATAGATTAGACTGATTATATAGGACCAATAGAGTTTCTCATACTTTGCTATGAGGGTATTGTTTTGATTTCTCTTAAAAGTTAATATGCATCCCTATTCTAAACAAATTCTTACAATAAGAATACAACCAATTCTTACCAAATGTGTGAATTATGAGGTAACTAACACAAGAGTAAGAGAGAAGAAAATTAATAAATGGTTTCCTGACAGAAGTAGCTCTTTTCTTTCTCTCCTGAATGTTGCAAGAAACTTCTGAAACAATTTATGATTTTCAACTAGAATCTTCAGATAAATTGAGAAGGTCTCATAAGCTTCCAAAGACAATAAGAATATATTGCACTAGAGGCCCCGTGCACAAAATTCATACATAGGGGGATTTGTTCCTCAACATAGCCTGCACCCTTTTCAATCTGGGACTCCTTGAGGGATGTCCGACTGCCCAGTAGAATCGAACTAAAAGGGGCAGTCGGACATCCCTCTCACACCCAGGTCTACTGGCTCCCCACTGCTCCCCTGCCTGCCTTCCTATTTGCCCCTAACCACTTCTGCCTGCCAGCCTAGTCACCTAACTGCCCTCCCCTGCAGGCTTGATCACTCCCAATTGCCCTCCCTTGTAGGCCTGATCCCTCCCTTCTTCCCTCCCCTGCTGGCCATCTTGTGAGGGCCATCTTGTGTCCACATAGTGGCAGCCATCTTTGACTACATGGGGGCAGTCATCTTGTGTGTTGGAGTGATGGCCAATTTGCATATTACTCTTTTATTAGATAGGATAGAAGCTTGGTGTACGGGTGGTGGCCGGCTCTGAAGGGTGTCCCAGATCAGGGTGGGGGTTCCCTTGGGGCATGGGGCAGCCTGGACGAGGGGCCTGTGGTGGTTTGCAGGCTGGCCACACACCCCGGTGACCCAAGTGGAGGCCCTTGTATCTGGGATTTATTTATCTTCTATAATTGAAACTTTGTAGCCTTCAGCGGAGACCAGGGCAGGCCAGGAACTTGGCTTCCTCCATTGCGAGGGAAACCCAAGCCTCCTGCTCCCTCCATGGCCACAGCCATTTTCGTTGGGATTTATTTATCTTCTATAATTGAAACTTTGTAGCCTTGAACAGAGGCCTAGGCCAGCCAGGGTGTGCAGGAAGCTTGGCTTTTTCCATCACCAGGGAAACTCAAGCCTCCTGCTTGCTCCGTGGCTACAACCATCTTGGTTGGGTTAATTTGCATACTTGCTCTTGATTGACTAGTGGATGTGGCTTGCGTGTATAGCACAGGTATGGTCAATTTGCATATTACTCTTTTATTAGAAAGGATATTTTACATTAGATTAATTTGGAGCAAAGGAATAGGAAGAATGGGTGGTGTATACATTACACAAAATTGGTCATTGAAACTAGGTGATGGGAAAGGGGGCTGATCACGCTATTTTTTCTGAATTATTAGGCTTGAACATTTCTATTAAATATTTTTTAAATCCTTGGAAATTTTTTTATGGGAATCATGCTAGAGAATGATTTTTGGATAAACCAGTTTTTCCTCCAGCTTGCGGGCAGGTTTTTAGTTCTCCAGTGGAGTGAGTGCCAAGTGAAATGGCCTGCAGTGAGAGTGGGATGCTCACCCCTCAAAGCAGATGCCAAGACTGAGGCCCAGGAAATAGCCCCACTGCCCCACCCACATTCCTAGCCTGCAGGAATAACACCCAACAATGGAGACCCCATGCCTTCATTACCAACATGCTGACATGGAGAGCTAGGCTTGGCAATCCAGTCAATGGGGCTTCCCCACTCCTCATTCCTGGTCTATATCTCAGAAGAATTTATTTGAGGCAAAATCTAAGACCTTAGAGCAGAATCAATTACTAGAGTGCATAATGGATATTACCAATATGTTAAATCTTTGTCCATATGACACATTAAAAAGGCATTTTATTTACAAAGTCTGCAAGATTTTGTTCAGCTGGTGTGGCTAAGTTGGTTGAGCATTGTCCCATGTACCTGGTTTGCTTCCCAATCATGGCCACATGCCCAGGTTGCAGGTTCGATCTCCAGTAGAGGGCATGCAGGAGGCAGCCAATCAATGTTTCTTTCTCATCAATGTTTCTATTTCTCTCCCTCTCCCTCCTTCTCTCTGAAATCAATAAAAATATATTTTAAAGAAATCTATAAGATTTCAAGATAGGTAAAATTTGAACATTTTTTATGAATCAAGGGTTTCTTGGCATTTTAGAGTAGATATATGGTAATGGAAACAGCACAATAAACCACTGGCTTTCAAAGTTTTTTGATCCTGACTTATAATAAAACTAGTGGCTCATGCATGCAATTTGTGCCCAGCCTGCACCCTTTCCAATCAGGGACCCCTTGGGGGATGTCCGACTGCCCAGTATAGGATCAGACCTAAACCGGCAGTTGGACATCCCTCTCACAATCTGGGACCGCTGGCTCCTAACTGTTCACCTGCCTGCTGGCCTGCTTTCCTGCTTTCCCCTGCCAACCAGATTGTCCCTAATTGCCTTTGCCTTGGCCCCATCACCATGGCTTTGTCTCAAAGGACATCTGGAAAGTCATCCAGAAGTTGTTTGGTTTAATTAACATATTAGTCTTTTAATAGTATAGAATGATTTCAGAGAGCGAGGGAGATAGAAACATCAATGATGAGAGAGAATCATTGATTGGCTGCCTCCTGCACACTCCACACTGGGGATCAAGCCCACAACCTAGGCATATGCTGTGAGCGGGAATTGAACTCCAGGCCCTTCAGTCCTCAGGCAGAGGCTCTATCCACTGAGCAACACCAGCCAGGGCTACACTTTCCCTTTCCGCTGGGATGTGTTCTGTCTGTTGGAATTGAAACACTGAAACTGTCTCACTGGGGCAGAATAGGGTGTACTGGGCAGCTCAGGGCAGAATGGGGTACACTGGGTTGGAACAGGTGGACCCCCCTGAAAACTGGAGTGGGGCCTCATTTAACAGTTGCACTGTTTCATGGCTGTGTTGCCTCACAGTTGAGCAGCCATACTGTTGGGCTGTCCCATAGCCAGTGGGAGTTATACAACTGAGCTGTCTGCACAGATAGCTCCCTCCTAACCACATCCCCAAGCTGGGGGCTCCTCTTAGGATTGATGTGACACCGATCACCCTTGGTTGGTAGCCCTATCAGCCATTTTGGAAAGAGAAGTGGGGAATCCTGATTTTACGTGAATGCTCCAATTTCTTAAGTTGTCAGATAATGCGAACTTCAGATATTTGGGACAAACCAGAGAGGCAGGCGGTCAGGCCTGATGTCCAGGCCACTGGACAGCACTGGGTTCAGCCCAGCTGTAAAGGGACACCAGACGTCTGGGCAGGTGAAGGTTTTGGGGGCGTGTTTGGGTAATTCCGTCACCCTACTTGATGTTTTTTTCCCACTGATCACAATTTATTATAATCTGTTGGCAGCACAGATAGATATTAATTAGCAAAACTATGTCTTCATAGAAGTGGACAGTATGTAGCCATTCTATGGGTAAGTATGTGCACTTAATCATCAGCAGGATCTTTCAGTTTCTTTTTTGTTGTTGTTATTAATGAGAATAAGCTTTTTTACATCAAGTAATAAATACATACAATGATACAAACACTATTAGTCACTTTCTTCCAGATGTTTGTATCCACTGATGGGAAAGGTGGAACTGAAATCTACATACATCCTTAGGGGAAATTTCAGGGGTCCTTGCCAGGTGAGGTTGGATAAGTTGCTCTTTCTTCTGTCTTTATAAAATTGTGCATTTTAAAGGTTGACTTAAAAGTACTAATAGTCATGCAAATGCTTAAGAAAAAAAAAAGTTACACTAGCAGAATTTATACTGTGTAGCGAACAGGCACTGGCTACCTCAGGACTAGCTGAAACAAACCCTCAGAATTGGATCAGCTCAGAAGAGAAACATAACCATGTGAGTAATATAAATGTATCCAGAAGAGACACACCCGTATCTGGGAGGCCAACTACAGTTGCTGTGATAGGTAACTGATGTGCATCATGTAAATCAATGCTTAAAAAAACCCCATACAAAATGCCCTGGGTAGTTTCTAACTAATATGTTAACCTAATAACTGCGAAAATCTCTTCTCCATCTCAGCGATGGGAGGTTCAGAGCCTGACGAACCATGGGAGTGGCACAGGAAGGAGAAACCGAGCTTTTACCATTATGAAACCAAGTTTCATGGGGGGCAGGGGGCCATGAGCTGTCACTTCTTGGAAAAAGATGGAAAGCCTTTTGTGCTGACTCGGAGGCTAGAACCTGGTGTTCGCTCCTTCTGGGCCAAGCACTCCCGAACCAGCCTTCCCTCGTGGATGATGCTTCATTTCAATCTCCTTCCCCAGCTCTTGATGATGGCCAGAAGTTCAGCATATTTGCTCTGGGGCACCTGGCTGTTCCCTGTTCCCTGCGTGTAGCCTAAAGATGGTGGTCCATAGTCACTCAGCAGCTGGTGGTACTGGGAGGACTTTGCCATGCTGGTGGAAAGCGGGTGGATGCTCCTAGCGGTGTTGAGGGAGGCGGTGGGCATGTTCACAGTTTAAGTTCAGTTTGTAAGACATCCGCCCCAGGCAGCAGCAAGAGGTGGGCCTTGTGTCCATGCCCCTTTCCGTGCGTGTGTCAAGTTCCCACGCACTTTTTGTTGACAGCTCGGGCTGCACCCACAAATATGGCTGTCCCTCACCTGACACCGCTGCAATATCATGATCTTTCAGTTTCTTGATGTTCTGCTTGTGCCGCTCAATTTCTTTCTGCAAACGCTCAGTCTCCTTTGTATGATGAGTGATCCCTTCTTCATGTTGTTTCTTCAAGGCTGCCAGCTGTTCTTGAGTCCATTCTTGGAAGCATCATTCCTCGTCAGACTTCTCTTTTTTTGTGAAGGTCCCTCCGGCTTCCCTGTTCGTGCCCACCTCAGAGATGAAATTCGCTGACCCTTGGCAGCCAAAGCTTCCAGTTTGCATTGCCCTCACTCCCCACACTTCCAGCAGCCAATTTGGAAACTGCCATGGTTGTCATTGTTGCACAGCCCACTTGATTTTAAATGCAAACCCACCTTGGACAGGCCTTGAAGGTTTTTTTTTCCCTTCTGCCTGCTCACATTCAAGTGCTGGCAGTGCTGGTCCATCGGTGCCTGTCCTGTTCTCTTGAGATTGACCCTGCAGGACTACTAAGAAAGCCAGTCCCCAATTCTACCCCGCTCCCAAAGCTGCGTGTGCAACCTTCTCCTGTTTGTAACCAATTCCAGCATGTAATATTTATAGGAGCTCCATTAAATGGTTGATGGGACTTGGGCGGCTCAACAAGTGTGAGCCACATATGTAGTTTACCTGTTGGAAATGGCTAAACGGCATTTCCCCAAACCTGAATAGGATTGTTAACTGCCAGACAGCTCAGGGCATTTTATTACCTCCTCTTGGCCAAACACCTGAAGGCTGTGGGCTATTCCCCAAACTGACAATGCTTCTGTCAATTTGAATGTACAGTGGTACCTCGAGATACGAGTTTAATTCGTTCTGTAACCTTGAGGCGTGGGAAACTATGAGACGCTCGAGTCGCGGTAAACGAGTGGGTCGTGTGCAGCCGGCCGATCCGCGCGATGACTCCTATCTCAACTGTTGCTCGTATTTCAAAGCAAAAATTGCTCGCTTGAGGGCTCGTATCTCAAAAATCTCGTATGTTAGGGCACTCGTATCTCGAGGTACCACTGTATTATCTCCACCTTGCCTTAGGACAAATTGTGTTGAATAAAAGCATGGGTCCTTAGTCATGGTAGGAGTCTTTAGCTCCTTTAGCTATAGATCCTCTGACCCCCAGTGACTTTCAAAATTATTTTTCGTCTCTGGACTCTTTAATCATCTACGCACAGGCTCCTTTCTCCAGAATGCTGAACCCTTTGTAAGGCTGGGAAAAAAACCCTGGCATTATTACATCTGAACAAGGGACACCAACATCCTCCTGTCCAGTTGTGATCATTACAGCATCCTGGCCTAATTTACATATTTCCTCTCTCCCCCGCCTCTCTCTCCCCCCCTGCACACCCCCCTCTCTCTATATATATTTATATTTATATTTATATTTATATTTGAAGCCTGGTGCACAAAATTCATGCACGGGGGTAGTGTGGTGGATTTGTCCTTCAGCCCAGCCTGCTCCCTTTCCAATCTGGGACCCCTTGAGGGATGTCTGACTATCCTTAGGCCCAATTTAGGTAGTGCCTAAAAGGGCAGTCAGACATCCCTCTCACAATCAGGACTACTGGTTCCTAACTACTCACCTGCCTGCCTTCCTGATTGCCCCTAACTGCTTCTGCCTGCCAGCCTGATCATCCCCTAACCACTCTCCTGCCAGCCTGTTTGCCTCTAATTGCCCTCCCCTGCAGCCTGGGTCCCCCCCCCCAACTGCCCTTCCCTGCAAACCCGGTCATCCTCAACTTCCTTCTTCTGCCGGCCTGGTCCCTCTAAACTGCCCTCCCCTGCTGGCCATCTTGTGGTGGCCAACTTATGTCCACATGGGGGCAGGATCTTTTGACCACATGGGGGCAGTCATCTTGTGTGTTGGAGTGATAGTCAATCTTCATATTACTCTTTTATTAGACAGGATAGAGGCCTGGTGCACGGGTGGGGGCCAGCTGATTTTCCCTGAAGAGTCTCCTGGGTCAGGGTAGGTGTTCCCTTGGGGTGTGGGTGGGTCTGGGCCAGGGGCCTGTGGGGGTGGTTAGGGGATGATCAGGCTGGCAGGCAGAAGCAGTTAGGGGCCTGTGGTGGTTTGCAGGCTGGCCATGCCCCCTTCCTCCCCCCACCCCTCCCAGTGACCCAAGTGGAGGCCCTGATATCTGGGATTTATTTATCTGTAGCCTGGAGCAGAGCCAAGCTTTCTGCTGCACAGCCATTGAAACTTTGCTGCCTTAAGCAGAAGCCTGGACCCTTGGCTTCCTTCATTGCTAGGGGCAACCCAAACCTCCCTCCTGCTCTCTCTGTGGTTGTAGCCATCTTGGTTGAGTTAATTTGCATACTTGCTCTGATTGGCCGGGGGCGTGGCTGAGGGGCATGGCTTGTGTGTGTAGCGGAGGTATAGTCAATTTGCATATTACTCTTTTATTAAATAGGATATACATACACACACTATATTGTGATGTAATTCATATTTATACATACACTGAGTGGCCAGATTATTATGATCTCTAAATGCATAATAATCTAGCCACTCAGTGTGTGTGTATGTGTGTGTACACATACATATACATACATATACATACATGTACACATACATATACATATATGCACACACTGCATATATACATATATATATATATATATATATATATATAATGAGAGAGAGAGGCTTGGTGCATGAATTTGTGCATGGGTGGGGTCTGGCCAGCCTGGCCAGGGGGAGGGGACATGGGCGGTTGCCTGGCCTGCCTGCTGGTTGAACTTCTGGTCAAGGGGACAATTTTCATATTAGTCTTTTATTATATAGGATATACACTGAGTGGCCAGATTATTATGCATTCAGAGGTCATAATATTCTGGTCACTCAGTGTATACTAGAGGCTTGGTGCATGAAATTCATGCATGGGGTGGTCCCTCAGCCCAGCCTGCACTGTCTCTAATCTGGGACCCTTGGAGGATGTCCAACTGTCTGACCAGCAATCGGACATCCCTCTCACAATCCAGAACTTCTGACTCCTAACCTGTCACCTGCCTGCTTGCCTGATCACCCCCAACTGCCCTCCCCTGCTGGCCTGATCACCCCTAAACTGCCTCTGTCCTGCCATCGTGGCTTTGTCTAGAACAGTGGTTCTCAACCTTTCTAATGCCGCTTACCCTTTAATACAGTTCCTCATGTTGTTGTGACCTCCAGCCATAAAGTTATTTTTGTTGCTACTTCATAACTGTAATTTTGCTACTGTTATGAATCGTAATGTAAATATTTGTGTTTTCCGATGGTCTTAGGCTCTACAGCAGCAGTTCTCAACCTGTGGGTCACGATCCACAGGTTAAGAACCACTAGTAGGGACACCTAAGACCATCAGAAAACACAGATATTTACATTACGATTCATAACAGTAGCAAAATTACAGCTATGAAGTAGCAACAAAAATAACTTTATGGCTGGAGGTCACAACAACATGAGGAACTATATTAAAGGGTAAGTGGCATTAGAAAGGTTGAGAACCACTGGTCTAGAAGGACATCTGGAAGGATATCTGGTCTAGTTAAGGATATTGCCCTTTTATTAGTATAGATATGTGTGTGTACCTGAAAACTGGCTAACTGGAAGACCTACAACTAGAGAAGTAAAGAAGAAAGTGTGCTGAGACTGGTAGGAGGGGCAGAGGCAAGGAACAGGCTGGTTGGATTGAATCAGGAGGGAAGTCTTAACTGTAGAGGCCTCCCATGAGGAGCAAAGGGTCTCAGCCCCGCACCACACCCTCAGCCCAGGGCTCCAGTGCTGGGAAGAGAAGACTCTGTAAAAACCAACAGGGATTGTGGCTGAGTGACACGGAGGCTGCTGGAGACCCAAACAGTTCCTCTTAAAGGGCTGGTACATGGACTTACTAGTACCTGGACTCCTTCCCTCTGAACTCCAGTGCTGGGGAAATAGCTGGAAAGAATCCAGAAACATATAGGAAAGAACTAAATTGTCTGACATCAGGGCAAGAACTTGGGGGCAGCTTTCTCCCAGACAGGGGTCATTGTTCTTGTGCTGACACCTTCCCCATAACAGAGTCACAGAGCCAACTGGCAGGCACCATATCTGAGTCTCCATCAACCTGACCCTTACTGTTCACTTTGCCCTGGTGATTCCCTGAGATGCCTCTTCACACAATTTGCAGCTGCACCCAAGCTGTTTGCAGCAGTTTTTCCATATGTGTGGCCTGTCTTGGCTCACACTTCAGACTTTCCTAACATCTCTCAAACAAATAGCAGCTGGAGTCAACATGCCCCATACCTCTGGGTAAGTGACTTCAAGCCCAACACTAGCAGCAACCTGCCTTGATTCAAAGCTTGGCCTCTCCTGGGCACCCCCAAACCCAACACAAATAGCATCCATCTGCATATCACTCTGTAGCTTGTGTCAGGTGGCCCCAGGCAGTGGCTGACTTTGCACCTCTTGGGAGACCCCAGAGCCAGTGCACTCAGAGATCAGCTTTAGACCAGGCCAGATTACAACCCTACCACATCCACAAGCAACACACTCAAGGGACAGACTCAGTGAGCACCAAAGCCCCACTGAAGCAAGTCCTGCTCCTTAGGGTGTTTCCAGCACAGCAGCTCTTCCACTGTAGTCACACCTGGTCCTCATAGTCAATTGGCCTGGAGGTCAATTCCTCCAAGTGACAACAGCAATCAAGGCTCAACTACCACAAGACTGTCCACACTCACACAGGGTGCACCTAGAGGGCCTAGCCTAGGTGACTGGTGAGGCTGAGCTACTGGGACCTACAGAACACCTATTACACAAGGCCACTCTATCAAGTACAGGAGACTTAGCAGCTCTACCTAAGACATAGAAACAAACATAGGGAAGCAGCCAAAATGCAGAGACATAAAAAATCTCACAAATGAAAGAACAGAAGAAATACCCAGAAAAAAAAAAGATACAGATACAGAGTTCAAAGCAATGATTGTAAAGATGCTCATGAACTTAATGAGAGTTTCAAGGATCTTAGTGTGACTTTCAAGGATCATAGGGAGAACATCAAAGACATGAAAGGACCAATCAGACGAAGGATAATTTACAGGGAATCAACAGTAGAGAAGAAGACACCAAGAATCAAATCAGCAATTTGAAATACAAGAAAGCAAACAAACAAACAAACAAACAAAACACACACAAACACACACACACACACACACACACACACACACAAAACCCACACCCAATCAGGACAGAGAGAGAGAATAAAAGAATCCCCAAATATGAAGATTGTGTAAGAAGCTTCTGGGACAACTTCAAGTGTACCAACATTTATATCATGGAGTTGCCAGAAGGTGAAGAGAAAGAACAAGATATTGAAACCCTATTTGTAGAAACAATGACATAAAACTTCCCCTAGCTGTGAAATAAATACAAATAAGGCCAGGAAGTGCAGAGAGTCCCAAACAAGATGAACCTGCCCTAGCCGGTTTGGCTCAGTGGATAGAGGGTCAGCCTGTGGACTGAAGTGACAGGCTCGATTCTGGTTAAGAATACATTCCCAGTGGGGGGCATGCAGAAGGCAGCCAGTCAATGATTCTCCATCATTATTGATGTTTTTCCCCTCTCTTTTTCTCACTCTCCCTTCCTCTTTGAAATAAAAAACAAACCAAAAGAATGAACCCAAAGAGGCCCATACCAAGATGCATCATAATTGAAATGCCAAAGGTTAAAGATAAAAAGAGAATCATAAAAGTAGCAAGAGAAAAACAATTAATTACCTACAAGGGAACAATCATATGACTATGAGCTAAGTTCTAAACAGAAACTGCAAGCCAGAAAGGAGTAGCAGGAAATATTCAAATTGATGAATAGCAAGTATCCATAACCAAGATTATTCTACCCAGCAATGCTCTCATTTAGAATTAGAAGTCAGATAAATAGCTTCAGAGACAAGCAAGAGATAAAGGAGTTCATCACCACCAAACCAGTATTATATGAAATGTTGAAGAGTCTTTTTTAAGAAAAAGAAGGAAGAAGAAGGAGGAGGAGAGGGAGGAGGAGGAGGAGGAGGAGGAGGAAGGAAGGAAGAAGCAAGAAGAAGAATATGAGCAATAAAATGGCAATAAGTACATATCTATCAACAATTGAATTTTAAAATCAAAATAAACGAACAAGGAATCTAATGAACAAAATAAACAGGTGAATAAAATAGAACAAGAGGCAAGGAAACATGGAACGCACTGATGAATCTCAGAGGAAAGGGGAGAGAAGGGGCTGGAAGAGATTAACCAAAGAACTTATAGTACAGGCATAAATGCATAACCTATGGACACAGACAATAGGGTTATAAAGGCCTGGGGTGAAGCAGATACTGGATGGAGGGGAGGTTTTTTTTTGAGGGGAGGAGGATATCTATAATATTTTCAACAATAAACATTTAAAAAATATCTTTTGGGAGAATCCAAGATGGCGGCATAGGTAAACACCTACTCTGCTGCCTCAAACAACAATTTCAAAACTACAACTAAAAGACAGAATGGACATCATCCAGAACCACAGGAAAGCTGGCTGAGTGGAAGTTCTACAGCTAGAGGGAAGTAGAGGGGCTAACGGAGACCCAGAGGAGCTGCAAAAAGCTGAGGTACAGAGACGCGCACGTGGAGAGAGCGGGTGCTGGAATACCTGGCTGGTTTTCTCTGGCAGGAGGGAAACAGAGACTCTCAAAGCCATTGAACCCCTTATCTTACGACACTAAACCCCAGATCCAGCCGAAACTCATACGGGGGGAGTTTGGACTGTGAAAAGGGAGAGGTGCACGGAAATTTAGGGGAGTCGCAAAAGATCAGAAGTCTGATGGCGCGCACGGCACTGTGCAGAGGACAGATTGCTGATTGTGCCCCTGGCTTTCATGAGTGGGTGGGAGACAGATCCTCCCAACTGTGCCACTTCTGACTCCACTAAGCTCCTGTTTCAAGTGAAACCCTGGGGACCTACACTCTTGTGGTCCTGGAGCTCAGGGGAGCCGGAAAGGCAGCAGTCTAGAGGCACTGTGGGCGCCCTTGCGCGCACAAGGACTGCTCCAGCAATTAGCCAGTCACATGAGACTCAGGGGCAGTGGAGGGTGGGGCCGACTGGAAGGCAAGGCAGTCCCTTAAGCCCTGAGACTCCACCTATCCCAAGCACAACAGAGGCTTCTGCGGTTTTGCAAGTCTGGTATCATAAGGCTGAATTCAACACAGAAGTTCCCCTGGCATAGTGAAAAAATGCTGAGACAAGGGAAGGGATCACAAACAAAAGAAATGGAGGGGAAAAAAGACTGGATATAGAGTCCAAAACCACACTTAAAAGGTTTTTCAAGAATATGCTAGAAAAGATGGATAAATTTAGCGAGAGCCAAGAGGAGATGAAAAAGGACCAACTAGAGACACTGACTGAAATAAAAAATATTATAGAGAGTCCTAACAGCAGACTAGAGGAAGGCAAGAATCAAGTAAAAAATTTGAAATATAAAGAAGCAGAAAACACTCTATTGGAAAAGCAAGAAGAGAAAAGAATCCAAAAATGTGAAGATAATGTAAGAAGCCTCTGGGACAGCTTCAAGCATACCAACATCAGAATTGTGGGGGTGCCAGAAGAAGAGAGAGCAAGATACTGAAAACCTATTTAAAGAAATAATGACTGAGAACTTCCCACATCTGGTAAAAGAAATAGACTTACAAGTCCACGAAGCACACAGAACCCCATATAAAAGGAATCCAAAGAGGACCACACCAAGACACATCATAATTAAAATACCAAGAGCAAAAGACAATGAGAGAATATTAAAAGCAGCAAGAGAAAAACAGTTTATTACCTACAAGGGAGCACCCATACGACTCTCAGCTGATTTCTCAACAGAAACCATGCAGGCAAGACGGGAGTGGCAAGAAATATTCAACGTGATGAATAGCAAGAACCTACAACCAAGAATACTCTATCCAGTAAAGCTATCATTCATAGTTGAAGGGCAGATAAAGAGCTTCACAGATAAGAAAAAGCTAAAGGAGTCATCAACTCCAAACCAGTATTATATGAAATGCTGAAAGGTACTCTTTTAAAAGAGGAAGAAAAAGGTAAAAGATAAAGAATTATGAACAACAAATACATATCTATCAACAAATTAATCTAAAAATTAAGTGAATTAAAAATCTGATCAACAGAATAAACTGGTGAATATAAGAGAATCAGGAGCACAGAAAGGGAGTGGACTAATAATTCTCAGAGGGGAAGGGGTGAGGGGTGTACAGGGAGAGACTGGACAAAAATCATACACCTATGGATGAGGTCAATGGGAGGGAGGTAAGGGCAGAGGGAAGGGTGGGAGTTGGGTGGAGGGGTGCTATGGAGGGGAAAAAAGGGAAACAAATGTAACAGAAGAAGAGAGAGAGCAAGATACTGAAAACCTATTTAAAGAAATAATGAGTGAAAACTTCCCACATCTGGTAAAAGAAATAGACTTACAAGTCCAGGAAGCACTTTATCTGAATAATAAAGATTTAATTAAAAAAATCTTTTGGTTTCTGTCATGTGTATATAATACACATGTATGTGTCTATTACATACATTTCTGTGAATTATGTGATATCTATTTATATAACATATTTATATACACGTTTCCATAATATATTTATAATGCATGTGTATGTGACATGTATATTTATGCATATGTGTGTACTAGCACATAATATATATTTTTGTATATGTGTGTGCATGTGATGTGTGTGTGTGTGTGTGTGTACACGAGCACATTACGGAGGCTAGCCAGGACATGAGGGGATATGTACGCACTCCCCTACAGGCACTAAGTATCTGATCCTTTTTTCTCTGATGAGTCATTCGGTATTTTACTGAGACCTCGGAGCCTGCTTCCTCTAAAGGTGTACAAGGAGAGGTAAGTCCAACTCAGGGGCCCAGGCGTCCATGACCCAGGCCCCGCCCGCCGCCGGAGCCCCGCCCCTGGTTCTGCCCACGATATAGGCCACGCCTACGATCTACCGCCTGGGTCCAAACCCAGGTCACGGCATCACGTTCCCACCCTCTGACGCGCCGTCCTCCGCGGGCGCGCGCGCGCTGGAGGGGTGGTGTCGGAAGGACTCCGCGGCGTCAATGGCGGGCGCGCGCACGGCGGCAGCGACCGGCGGCCATCTTTCCTCCCGGCCGCTGCTCCGGGCGCAAGTGCGGGTCAGTTTCCCTGCGGCGCCCTCGGCCAGGACCCGAGCAGTGGGGAGGCGTGGATGAGGGGGGAAGTGAGGCGGAGCCCCCTCAGTGTCACCGCCCCCCACGCAAGGACAGGTCCGGCGGGCAGAACACCTGCGTGGGCTCGAGGTCGCTCCCCGGCGCGGCCCGTCCTCTCGCCGGGACCCTCCTGGGAGCTCCCGCCGCCCGCCTGACCGCCGCTTTCAGGCCCGGGCCCCTCCCCGATGGGCTAGGCTGTAAAGATGTTCAGCTTTGAAGGGGATTTCAAAACGAGGCCCAAAGTGTCCCTCGGAGGCGCGAGCAGGAAGGTAAGCGAAACCGGTGCCCGTGGCGTCCCGGCTCCGGGGAATGGGACCGAGGATCGGGGTGCTGTGTCACCTGCCCGCGGCCCGAGCAGGTGTGGCGGAGCCGCGGTCGCCGGGGAGGCCCCGCGTCCAGATTACGCAGGAAGGCGGGAGGCGAACAGCCTCCTCGGATCCGAAGCAAAGGACACAGTGTTTCTTCGGAACCAGCTGCGCTACTTTGTCACACTGGCCGCGGGCAGCCCTTCCTTCCGGCGCTGCGCGAGGGTGCTTTTCTGCTGCGGGAATTAAATCGGCTGCGTTCGTCTGCGTCCTTGGCCTCGAATTGAGGCAGCCCAGTTGGTTGGCCGCGTGTTCGAGTCCGAGGCTGTGGAAGTTATGCCTTCCCAGCCTCTGGAAATTTATTTCTGAAGAGAATCTAGGGCTTTTTTACTACGATTCTTATAATTGTTGAGAACAGCGGTGGACAAACTGTGGGAACTCTGCACTTACACAGCAAGCCCGCACAGGTTCCGCGCCAGAGCCCATGGCCCTTGCTCGTGTGGGGCCTGGTGACCTACACCATTGACAGGTGTGCCCTGGCACGTCCCGCTCTGGGCCTGATGCGGTTTTATCACCAGGTGACATCTCTGCTTTGAGGAGAGGAGCTGCGGCACGTCTCGCTTCCTAGCTGTGCAAACAATTGCCCTTTTCTACTACTTTTTACGGAGGCTTAGAGCCGACGTCATTCAGGGTCACAACATGCCCCTCTGTGTACTGGTGGACCTGAGGAGGTAGGGGGAGAGGACAGGGGAGGCCTTTTCTCAGGTATGGGCAGAACTGCAGCAAGGCTGAGGTCTTGTACACCCATGTTAGTAATTGGCAGCAGGCTGCCCCTGGGTGAGGGTGCCACCCGCTGGCCCCTTCAGCTGGGGGCCAGTCCCCTAAGAACGTAGCAGTGACCTGCTGTTCTGGGGAATGGGTGCACTGTCTCCTGGAGGAATCTGAATGAGTAGGTTCAGCTTGAAGAATTTTACCTGTGAACACACCTGTGTGGCCACCACTCCTCCCAGCGTTCCCAGGCTCCTCCTACCCCCTTCCCTGTCATGCTTTTCCCCAGATAACTGTATTCCCATCTTGTTGCCACAGATTACTTTTCTCTGTTGAATGTCCTGTGAATGGAGTCTCATACAGTTTGCCATTTTGCTGGGTCTGGCATTTTTTGGTTCATTCCGAGTTCTGAGAGGTGGAATCATCCAACTGTGTCATACAGTTGATCCACTCTTTTTTTATTTATTTTTTATTTTTAATCCTCACTGCAGGATATTTTTTTCCATTGCTTATAAAGTGGGAGGGAGCAGGGGGGAGCAAGGAGAGAGAAAGAGAAAAACCAATGTGAGAGAGACACATCGATTGGTTGCCTCCCCCATGCGTGCCTATCAGGGCAGGATCAAATCTGCAACCCAGGTAAGTTCCCTTGACTTGAAATCTAACCTGTGATACTTCCGTACGCTGGCTGACACTAACAACTGAGCACACTGGCCAGGGCGACTATTCTCTACAGGCATTTGTGTGTGGGTATTCTCTTTGGGTGGATGCAATGAGATGCCGGTTGCACACACGTTCCACGTGGGCTTCACCCTGGGTATACTTCATTTTCCCTTTCAGGCCACACCTGCCAGATGAGGATGTCAGGGCCTCCACCTTTTGCTAACAGTACTGTCAGTCCATTTAATTCTGGCAATTTTGGTGGGGATATAGTTTCATTGTAGTTTCAATTTTGCTTCTTGATATTGAACACCTACCTATACAATGCTTTTTCTCCTTAATTCTCTGGCTGAATTACGGCTTTTCCCTTATCTAAAAGACAAAAGTTACAATGATCTTTCCCCCATGTGTTAAATTAGTTGATATCGTCCCTTTTTTCTTGAGCTTAGTGGGAAACCTTTTGAATAAATACATACTCCCCCTCCCCAATATAAATGAGCATTTTTAGTGTTTTTTTTCTAAAGGCTCTGTAGGATCTGAAACCATAAGGAAATGTCATGCCCTCATTATTATTTTATTTTATTTTTGATTGATTTCAGAAAGGAAGGGAGGAGAGAGAGATAGAAACAACATTGATAACAGAGTCATCGCTCAGCTGCTTCCTGCACTCCCAGCTGCAACCTGGGCATGTGCCCTTGATTGGAATTGAACCAGAGACCCTTCCTTCTGTAGGCTGACATTCTGTCCACTGAGCCAAACTGGCTAGGGCCATACCCTCATAACGTTGTTGGGGACCTAAGTCTTAAACAGGTATAAACGTGCAATTACAATAGAGATAGTTACATCTGGTCTCTCTTAGGACAGGTCTAGGAAAGAATAGAGTTGGTTGGGGTTTAGCCTTTTTTTTTTTTTTTTTTTTAATATAGAAGAAAGGAGAGGGAGAGAAGATGGAAACATCAATGATGAGAGAGAATCATGGATCGGCTGCCTCCTGCACACCTCACATGGGATGGAGTCCACAACCTGGGCAAACGTCCTGACTGGGAACCATGTGACCTCCTGGTTCATAGCACTTAACCATTGAGCCATGGTGGCTGGGCAGGGACTTACCTTGAAGGATGAGAAGGATTGGGGCAGGTCAGGGTCAGGAAGGGGTGTTCCGCAGGTGGAAGGGTGTGAATGGACTTAGTATTCACTGAGCTCTGTTGTCTCTGAGTCACACAGGCTTCTGCTTTTTTAACATTCTGAAATCTGGTACATGACATGTTATGGTTTATTGGCAGTGGGTTCCCCTTTTTGCTGGTGTATAGAAGATGTTGGGTTCATTTGATTACAAGTATAGGAATCCACTGAAACTTTCTTAGTAGACAAAAGAATGTGGAAGGACAGGACATACCTCACAGAATGAAAGGACAGAAACAAATCCAAAGTCAGCAGCACCAAGGTGGTTACTTTCTCCCCTTCTATTTTGCCATCTCCTGCCTTGGCTTTCTGCAGATTGGCTTTCTCCTTTCATCTGCAAATGATCTTGGCGAGTATGATTTCCTAGTTCAGTTGTCAATTGAGACAGTTGGATCTCAATCCCAATTCTTAGGAAAAGGGAATCTGATTAGTCTGGGCAGGAGCTGGAGCTATTGGTACAGACAAAGCAGTCTAGATGTGGGAGGGGTCAGGAGTTCATGCTCCAAAAGGGGAAGTGCTTGCTGAATGAAGAGTCTAGGTTCTTCTGGACATAGGTGGGGTGTACAACAGGCTGTTGACTATGCCTGTGTGCTTGTGCATGTGTGCCTGTGCATGTGTGGCTGTGCATGATGGGAGAAATCTGGGATAAACATGGAGATTTGGGACTTAGCAACAGATGGGTAGCTTAGAACCAAATCACTAAGGGAGAAGGGAACATTTAATGTGAGAGGAATACTTAGGAAAGAATCATGTGGGGTGGGGTGGGGTGTAGTGGGGTGGGGATAGGGTGACCACAGAGCCAAGTGCTGCAGGGATGCAGTGAGAATACTAACCAATAAGAAGGCTTGGTGACTTTGCAAGGAGCTATTTCAGGGTGGTAGGAGCTAGAAGTCAGAACACAGCACATCAAGGTTAAATGGAAGTCAGGGTCTAAGCAAGGCTTTTGGGTTTTTTTTTGGGGGGGGGAAATTTAAGCAAGTTTAGAGGAGGGAGGGTTTCAGGCTTATCAGGGCCTAGTGGAAACAACAGTGGAAAGAATCCAGGGAGAAGAAGAGAAACATATTTTTAGATTTAAAGGAAAGAAATGGATGTGGACACAGGAGAGTTTATAGATATGAAGGAAAGTAAATTCCTTCTCTAGCTTTTCATGTAGTTGAGGGGAACTTGGGAGTACAATTAATATTTCTTTAATATTTTTAAAGAAATTTATAATAGACTTCACTTTTTAGAGCTTTCTTAAGTGGATAGAAAATCATGCAGATAGAACAGTTTCTCATTCCTCCCCTCCACCTCACATTTCTCCTGTGATTAGCATCTTGAATAGTGTGGTTCATTTGTTACATTTGGTAAGCCAGTATCGATACATGAAGGCTTGCTGTTTGTGCTGTACTGTGGGTTTTGATGAATGTATAGTGATGTGTGTTCAGTGCTACAATATCAGACAGAGGAACTCTTTGCCTTGAGAGTCCTCTGTCTTTTACCTGCACATCCTCCATCTTACCTCTATTCCCACTTTAATTAACTCAAAGGAAAGAGTTTTGCCTACATATTCTTTGAATTGTGTAGAACTTTTAGTGTCATGTCAGTGCTTGAAAGTGGGAAATACTAACTTGAAGTAGATGTAAAACTGATCATTTGTTTATATTGTGGAAACCTCATAGCTGTTTTATTTTATTTATTTATTTTTAATATATATATATATATATATATATATATATATATATATATATATTTTTTTTTTATTGATTTTTTTACAGAGAGGAAGGGAGAGGGATAGAAAGTCAGAAACATCGATGAGAGAGAGACATCATCAGCCGCCTCCTGCACACACCACACTGGAGATGTACCCACAAGCAAGGTACATGCCCCTGACCGGAATCGAACCTGGGACCTTTCAGTCCGCAGGCCGACGCTCTATCCACTGAGCCAAACCGGTCTCGGCTTAGCTGTTTTATTTTAAATCAAGATGTCAATAAACATGCTCCAGTTCTTTTTTATAAATTGTTAGCTGTTAATTTGAGCATTTGATTTTATAGAAATTGTCATGATGTGTAAATTTATTTCCACATATACTCATTTTTTACCAGAATTTTTTTATTCTGATGGTTAATGAAATCTATCTTTCTATCTAATTTAAACTATATATGACTTACTTCCTATCTAATTTAAACTATATATGACTACCACCCAGCGACCCAAGTGTAGGCCCTGGTATCTGGGATTTATTTATCTTCTATAATTGAAACTTTGTAGCCTGGAGTGGAGCCCCATCATACCTCTGCTGCTGCCACTGCTGGCAGCGCAAGCCTTGGCCAGCCCTGGTTACTCTCTGCACCCCTGTTCAGCCCCTCCGGCCATGGCTCCTGGTCCCCTGTCTGCTGGCAGCCCCACTCCTGCCACTGCAGCTTCTATGCACTGACAGCACCAGCCCTGCTTGCACCCGCTGTTGGTGTGGAGCAATTGGGACTGGTGCTAACAGTGGGGGCAAGTGGGGCCAGCGCCAGCAGTGGGTGTGAAAGGTGGCTGTTGTCCCAATTGCCCCTTAGGATCAGGGGGAGGTGGAGAAGAACCCAGAGGCAATTGGGGCCAGCAGCTGCTGCTAGCACCTGCTGGTGGCACTGAGTGAGCGGGCTGGCACCGAAGCAGGTGCAAGTGCCCTGCCAGACCTCAGTGTATAGGAGCAAAGAATTTCAGTAACCAAACATCAGAGGCTTGCCCTGGTGATAGCGAATGGTGCTCTGCTTTGGTCTGATGCCCCCTGTCACCTGCTCCACCATCCTGCTGCAGCTATTGCCCACCATGTTTCATACTTTGCCACCTGCTGCCGACACCTGCCATGTTCTGTGCAAGCCCCCTGGTGTCAGCACTCATCATAGCGACCAGTTGTTTTGTTGCTCTGCTGTTTGGTCTATTTGCATATAAGGTTTTTATAATAGAACTAGAGGCCCGGTGTATGAAATTCATGCCTGGGTGGTGGGGTGTCCCTCAGTCCACCACCCTCTCCAATCTGGGATCCCTCTCACAATCCAGGACTGCTGGCTCCCAACTGCTCACCTGCCTGCCTTCCTGATTTCCCCTAATTACTTTTGCCTGCCAGCCTGATCACCCCCTAACCACTCCCCTACCAGCCTGATTGATGCCTAACTGCTCCCTTGCCAGCCTGTTTGCTTCTAATTGCACTCCCTTGCAGGCCTGGTCACCCCTAACTGCTCTCCCCTGCGGGCCTGGGTCCCCCCCATCCCCTAACTGCCCTTTCTTGCAGGCTTGGTCACCCCAAACTTCCCTCCTCTGCTAGCCTGGTTACCCCTAACTGCTCTCCTCTGCAGGCTTGATCACCCCCAAGTGCCCTCCCTTTCAGGCCTGGTCCCTCCAGCTGCCCTCCCCTGCTGGCCATCTTGTGGTTAACCATCTGTGTCCACATGGGGGCAGGATCTTTGACCACATGGGGCAGCCATCTTGTGTGTTGGAGTGATGATCAATCTGCATATTACTCTTTTATTAGATAGGATAGAGGCCTCGTGTACAGGTGGTGGCCGGCTGGTTTGCCCTGAAGGGTGTCCAGATCAGAGTGGGGGTTCCCTTGGGGCGTGGGGTGGTCTGGACGAGGGGCCTGTGGTAGTTTGCAGGTCGGCCATTCCCCCCTGGCGACCCAAGTGGAGGCCCTGGTATCTGGGGTTTATTTATCTTCTGTAATTGAAACTTCGTAGCCTGGAGTGGAGCCAAGCCTCTTGCTTGCTCTGTGGCAGCAGCCATTTCTGTTGGGATTTATTTATCTTCTATAATTGAAACTTTGTAGCCTTAAGTGGAGGCCAAGGCATGTCAGGGCTGCAGAAGCTTGGCTTCCTCCATCGCCGGAGGCAACCCTAGCCTTCTGTTCTCTCCAGCTTCGTGGCTGCCATCATTTTTGTTGGAATTTATTTATACAGTGGTACCTCGAGATACGAGTGCCCTAACATACAAGATTTTTGAGATACGAGCCGTCGAGCAACATTTGAGATAGGAGTAAAATCGTGCGGATTGGCTGGCTGCACACGACCCACCAGTTTACTGTGACTCGAGCGTCTCATAGTTTCCCACACCTCAAGGTTACAGAACGAATTAAACTCGTATCTCGAGGTACCACTGTATTCTATAATTGAAACTTTGTAGCCTGGAGTGAAGGCCTGGGCTGGCCAGGGTGTGCGGAAAGGTTGGCTTCCTCCATCGCTGGGGAAACCCAAGCCTCACTCCTGCTCTCTCTGTGGCCACAACCATCTTGGTTGGGTTAATTTGCATATTACTCTTTTATTAGATAGGCTATAGAGTCCTGATTACATTGAGATTTTTAAAAAATTTATGTTTTCATATAGCTTCATTAGTTTTATATTATAAAAAAGTCAGAAAGTATTACATGTACATAGATAATAACTCAAGCAGTGGAAAATAGAGGTTCAAGTACAATAATAAAAGTCTCCCTGCCTTTCGCCCTACTAGTACCCTCTAATCCCAATTCTCTTTAGTTGGACTGTTACCAGGTTCACTGTCCTCACAGAGCTGTTTTTTGCACATAGACTCCACTTTATATTTAGTGTGCTCCTCTGGTTAAACACATGATGGAGCATGTTCTTCTCACCTTCCCCTGGAGAAGATCTGCTGGAGATAGTTCCAGGTCTGTACACGTCTGTGCTGCATTCTCGTAAGGAGCTGCATGACACTCCATATAAAGAATGAATGTCTCATAGCTTATTTAGTTGTCATGTCTTTGATGGCCATTTTGATGGCTTAGTGTTTTGCTAATTTAAGCAGCATTGCAGTGGATATCCTTGTCATGTGTCTATCATATGTGAATTTGGATTTCTAGAAGTGCAGGTCGGTGGCTGTGTACATTTTGAATTTTTTGTAGATATTTCCAGATCACCTGTTAAGGGTTATGTCAGTGCATGGGCGTAGCTGCTGTCCTCTATCTGCACCTCACAGCCTGTCCTGAGGTGTTGTTTGCCAATTGCATAGGTGAAAAAGCCAATTTCACTGTGTTATAGCATTTTTTCCAAAAACGAGTAAAATTAATTTCCTATGTTTAAATGATATTTTTGTTTATTTCCTATGTACTATTTATAACTTTTGCTAATTTTTCTATTTGATTGTTAATCTTTTAAAATTATTATTGAGCTTTTACAAATGTTCATTTTGCAATGTTACAAATATTTATTACCACTTTGTCTCCTTTTTAAGCCTTGGTTATGATATTTTTCTGTGCAGGAAGTTTTAATTTTATGTGATCAAATTTGTCATTCTTAAGTAACTTAAGAGCTTAAGTAACTTAATGACAACAGTAACATAGACTTAATATATGATATCTTTCTTCCTTGTTGAGATTTTTTTTTTTAATTCCCACATTATCTTTCCATATTTTATGGTGTTGTGTCTGCATATAAATCTTAGGTTCATCAAGAAGCTATTTTGATGTGAAGAATAGGTATACGATATCATTTGTTTAGGCTACTCAGTTGCCCAACACTATTGAGTAATGCACTTTTCTCTATAGATTTCTATTTCTTATCTCCATTTCTGTTTGCACCTCCCTGGAGATCTCTGACATTGACTTGTCTACTCATGCAGAGTATTGTGTGTGATGATTTAGTGATATATGAAGGAACAGCTTTAAAATTTAGTATTATTTATTTCAGTGTCAATAGGAACCTAACTAGGATATCAAATGTGTGATTTTCCTGAGATGTTTTGAGTTTAGCTAGGTAGCTTTGTGGTGAGCCAGGTGCAGGCATGTGTGTACTGGTATAGCAGGGGCTCTGTGTGTAGCCTTGCTCCGTATTGCTAGTATGGATGCCGATATGCTGACTCTCTTGTGTGTTGGTGTAGGTTTGGTTGTTCATTTTTTTAAACAGCATGGCAACATTTTCCTTTCAAAAGGTGACATCTATTTGCTAGTGTGCGCCACATGTAGGTATTCGTAATTTTGAATTAGGATCATGCCTCTGCCTTTATTTTTTCTGAGCCTTTAAAGAACTTAGTGTCAGATGAGGCTTTTCAGAAATAAATGTATTATGTTTTGTTGTAATCAGTGTTTATTTTTTAATTTAGTTAATTTAAAATGTAACAGTGCATTTTGTCTTCATTGTGTTTATTTTCAGGAGTATGTACTTTCTACTTTGTCAATGTTACAGGCTTTATATTTAGTGTAGCAAGTGATGCAAGTGATGCAAGGTTTCTTCTTGAGATGAATATAATTAAGTTGAAAAGAAGTCTTTTGTAAGATAAAAGTTTCATTTCCTTTGCCTCTATCTAGTGGTGGTGCCTTGTGCCTTTCTCTTAGTGAGATTCACCTGGTTGTGTGGTTGGTGTCTGCTGGGTTTGCTACTGTTTTTCCCTTGGTGGTTGCTAAGTGTCTTGAGGAAGATACTCAGAGATCAGGAAGCTCTTGTTTTTGCTCAGGCCTTGGCCTGCTAGCATTAGCACAGAGCAGTAGGCTGTTTACCTCTTTCCTCTACATTCATTAACTGAATAAATTCTGAGGAAGAGGTTTTTCTTTTCTCCTATATGTATTTGATTGTTTATGTAACTGGAGTCATGGATATATGTTTTACTCTATGATTAAAATTCAGAGCTATCACTAATTATTGTGAGAGAATATTGGAAAAACCCAAATCAGGAACAGAGTCCAGAATGTGAAAGACAGATAGTTCCAGATTGGTGGGAATTAAGGAGAAAGAGTAATTAAGTTCAATGAGAATCTGGATGGGATCCTAGAACAGGTAAAAATCACCAGTGGGAAATTGGTGAATTTCTAACAACGTCTGTAGTGTAGTTAGTAATATTGTACTAGTGTTAATTTCTTATTTTTGCTAATTTTACTCCAGTTATGGAGGGGGAGTGGGTAAAAGATAGAAGAGATAAGGGGACACTTGTGATCATTCTGCATATTTTTTTGGTCTAAAATGAAAAAACTTTAAAAAATCAGTTTAAAGAAAAGTTTCAAAAGGCAGAGATAGTATAGGTATGGTAGACCTTGTAGAGGTGGCAAAGGGCCACCTGTGAGACACTGGTGGAGGAGGAGGGGGAGGAGGGAGGTCTCCATGCTCAGGAGTCCCCTTCCTTCTCTCTTCCTCTCCAGGGACCTTAAGGTGTAAGTGGTCCTCCCTGACCTTTCACCCTCTGTGCCCTCAATGCTGCATGAAGTGTAGCCACATGTGCCTTTTGTTCCCATCAGTGTGTCCCACTCCCACTGGTTTTTGCTATAACTGACTTGAGGCTTATGTTATAGATTACTGGACTTCAAACTCAAATTCCTGAGAAAGTCTAGTATTTGATTAGAATTCAATTAAGCTTTTTGATACTTAGTACCTATTTTGATTTGAAAATATTGCAATGATATGGTTACTCCTTCTATGAGAGTATTTTGTTTTACTTAAGGGAAATGTTCATTCACTCACTGTGTAAATATTTATTGAACACCTATATGTGCCAGGCATTGAAGCAGATGACAGGGATGTGGTATTGCAAAGCTCATGAGTCTGAACTTTTAGATTAGTGATGATTGAGCTCAAATGTGTGTGGAAATAAATTTAGTGACTTTTGCCAGCATGAACCTTTTTTTTTAAGGTAAAGTGTTGGTTTATTTAATTTCAGATATTAAGTACGTTTTTGGAATTATAACTCTACTATTTTAGAAAATCTGAGGTTTTTAGTTATGATCAAGTGATGAAAACACATTAAATCTAGACAAATGGAAATAGAAGGAAAATAAATCCTATGTAATAAAAGCATAATATAGTGTCTGTTCAACGTTTAGTTAACTGCTTGACTAGTCACTATGATGTGTACTGACCACCAGGGGGCAGACACTCCAACTGGTAGGTTAGCTTGCTGCTGGGGTCTGGCCCATTGGGACTAGGCAAAAGGGTTGGACACATCCTGGAGCCCTCCTACGGTTCCTCCCTGGCCAGCCAGCCCCCATTGGCCCCCATTGGGACTGGATGAGATGGCCCCAATTGCCGGCCAGACCGAGGGTCCCCACCCATGCACAACTTCGTGCACTGGGCCTCTAGTTGTTGATATAAACATACCAACCAGTTCTATTCATAATAAATAAATATAATGACCAGAAATATGATACTTTTTATCTGTAAGCTTTCCATAGTTCTAAACATCATAATTTTGTATTTTTACTCTAGATTTCCCATTCCACTCCTTTTTCTTTCTTTCTTTTAAAAATATATTTTTATTGATTTCAGAGAGGAAGGGTGCTGAGAGATAGAAACATCTGGAGAGAGAATCATTGATTGGCTGCTTTCTGCATGCCCCCCACTGGGGACCGAGCCTGCAACCCCAGGAATCAAATGTTCCCTTACCTCCTATTTCATGGGTCAACATTCAAACCACTGAGCGACACTGGCCGGGCTCAATGTATAATTTTAAATTAGTAATTACTTGCTTTCCAACAGTCTTTTAATAGGATATGTTTTTGTTAAAAAGTTTAAGTGTACTAATTTTTCTAATAATTCATCTATAATATCTTAGGCCTTTGACTTTATTTTGTATTAAATTTACAAAAATAAAATGTCTATGCTCTATAGTCTGGAACAGTTATGAGAGGGGAAGCTCTTTTTTTTTTTAACATATTTTTATTGATTTCAGAGAGGAAGAGAAAGGGAGAGGGAGAGAGAGAGAAATATCAATGATGAGCCCTAGCTGGTTTGGCTCAGTGGATAGAGCATAGGCATGCAGACTTAAGGGTCCTGGGTTTAATTATGGTCAAGGGCACATGCCTGGGTTGCGGGCCCAATCCCCAGTGGGGGGTGGCAGGGTGTGTATGCAGGAAGCTGCCAAACAGTGATTTTTTTCTCTCATTATTGATGTTTCTGTCTCTTTCTCTCTCTCCCTTCCTCTATGAAATAAATAAAAATACATTGTAAAAAATAAGAAATATCAATGATAAGAGAGAATCATTGATCAGCTGCCTCATTCATGCTCCCTACTGGGAATTGACCCCGTAACCAGGCATGTGCCCTGACCAGGAATTCAACCATGACCTCCAGGTTCATACACACTGAGTGGCCAGATTATTATGACCACCACATACATCAATACTTTATTGGGCCACCTTTTGCCTTCAATACTGCAGCGATTCTTTTTGGCATTGACTCCACGAGATGCTGAAAGGTGATGCAAGGAATCTGACACCATGCCTGATGAATAGCACTGTCCAGTTCTATGAGATTTGATGGTTGTGGAACCAGCTGCCTGATAGCTCTTTTAACTTTGTCTCACAAATGCTCAATTGGGTTGAGATCTGGTGATTGTGGGAGCCACCTAAACAAGGTAAAGTCTCCCTCAAGTTCTTGAAACCACTCCTGCACAATACGAGCACCGTGGCTTGGCACATTGTCCTGTTGGAAGAAGCCATCTCCATTGGAATACTCCGTCAACATGATAGGATGGACTTGATCAGCAATGATATTTAGGTATATTGTGCTATTCCATTCTAGTTCCACACTAATTAAAGGATCCACATCATGCCAGGAAAACATGCCCCCAACCATAACACTGCCCCCACCAGCTTGAAGGATTGTACTCATGCATGTAAGGGTGCATGCTTTCATACTGTTTCCGCGAAATTCTCACTGCCATCTGCATGATGCAACTGGAAGCGTGATTCATCGGACCACATGACTTTTTTCCAGTGCTTGACTGTCTAATCCTTGTGTTCCTATGGGAATTAGAGATGTTTTATCTTGGTAACTGCAGACAGCAAAGATGTTCAAACAGGCTTTTGGCTTCCTTATCCCATATGATGCAGTGTATAGCTAATTTGCCTACAAACGTCAGGTGGTCATAATAATCTGGCCACTCAGTGTATTTTAATTATGACATATCTGAGTGTGGTCCTGTTTTGATTCTACTTGCTTGGGGTTCTCTATGCCTCCTGAACTTATGTGACATTTTCCTTTACCAGGTTAGGGAAGTTTTCTTCACACACCTTCTCTATCCCCTTCTGCCTCTTCTGGCACACCTGCTAGTCTAATATTGTTATGCTCATGTCCCACACCTCCCTTAAGCTGTCCTCTTATTATTATTTTTTTATTGATTTGTTACAGAGAGGAAGGGAGAGGGATAGAGAGCTAGAAACATCCATGAGAGAGAAACATTGATGAACTGCCTCCTGCACACCCCTCACTGGAGATATGCGCACAACCAAGGTACCTGCCCTTGACCGGAATCCAACCGGGGACCCTTCAGTGTGCAGGCTGACGCTCTATCCACTGAGCCAAACCGGCCAGGGCTGTCCTCTTATTTTTTAATTGTTTTTTCTTTTTTATTCTCTGATTAATTATTTTTGTAAGAAAAACGATTTTTAAACATGATATTGTTACATGTAGTAAACACCAGTTATTCAAGAAAAATGATCTCCTATATATTACATATAATAAACATCATTATTTCAAGAATAAAAGGATTTTAAGTATAATATTACCAAAACTATACTAACATGGTATGATATTTCCTACAAAAGTTGTAGGAAATATTACAAATCTGCAAATAATAGTATTACTTCTACTATATTCTAGAATATATTCCCCTCTCTGGCTCTATTTTTAGTTCATCAGTTTATGTTCATTATATTCCACAAATGAGTCAGATCATATGATATTAACTTTTCTGACTTGCTTACTTCACTTAGCATGATGTTTTTAAAGTCCATTTTGTCAGATATGAGTATTGCTACTTCAGCTTTTTCTTTTTCTTTTTCATTTGCATGGAAATTCTTTTTCCATTCCTTCACATTCATCCTGTGTGTGTCTTTTGTTATGAGGTGGGTCTCTTGTAAATAGCATATAGTTGGGTCATGGTTTTGTATCCATTAAGCTATCCTACACCTTTTGATTGAAGCCTTTAATCCATTTGCATTTAGATTTATTATTTAGGAGTGTTTATTTATAGCCATTTTAATTCTGTATGGCTAAGTTTCTCTCTGTTTCTTCTTTCTCTCTCTAATGTACACTGCATCATATAGGATATGGAAGCCAAAAGCCTGTTCGAACACCTTTGTTGTCTGTAGTTACCAAGATAACATTTCTTATAATGCAGGTTTGGTGGGGGATGTACCCTTTAGCCTTTTTTTTTTTTTTGTCTGGGAAGCTCTTTATTTGCCTGTCTATTTTGAATGATAGCCTTGCTGGGTATAGTAATCTTGGTCTCAGATCCTTTCTTTCCATTACCTTGAATATTTCAAGCCATTCCCTTCTGGTTTGTAGAGTTTCTGTTGGGAAATCAGGTGTCAGCCTTATGGGAACTCCTTTGTAGGTAACAGGTTGCTTTTCTCTTGCTACCTCTCGAACTTGGTGACTTTTTCATTTACCAGGTTAGGGAAATTTTCTACCATTATTTCTTCAAACACCTTCTCTATTCCTTTCTCCCTTTCTGCCTCTTCTGGCACACCTACTCTTCTAATATTGTTATGTTTCACATTATCCCACAGTTCCCTTAAGCTATCCTCCTGTTGTTTAAATGTTTTATCTTTTTGGTTCTCTAATTGAGTGACATTTTCAACTCTGTCTTCTAATTCACTGATTCAATCCTCAGCTTCCCCTAATCTGCTTTGTATTCCTTCCAATGTGTTCTTTATTTGTGCTTTGTTATTCTTTATCTCAGACTGTTCTTTTTTTATGGTTACTATATCTTTTTCATGCTGTTGAGCATCTTTACCATCATTACTCTGAACTCTTTTTCAGATAAATTATTTTTCTGTGCTTCATTTATCTCTTCTTCTGGAGAATTTTCTTTTACTTTCATTGGGTTGTTGTTGTTTACTCATTTTGGCTACCTGTTTGGGTTTGTGACTATGTATTAGATAGATCTTCTATGCCTCTCAGTCTCTAGTGTAGGTTAGTATCAAATGCTGCTCCTGGCTAGTTAGATCAGGCAAAGACTCAAAGCCTCTAGAGCAGTGGTTCTCAACCTTCTTAATGCCACGACCCTTTAAGACAGCTCCTCATGTGGTGGTGACCCCCAACCATAAAATTATTTCTGTTGCTACTTCATAACTGTAATTTTGCTACTGTTATGAACTGTAATGTAAATATCTGATATGCAGGATGTATTTTCGTTGTTACAAATTGAACATAATTAAAGCATAGGGATTAATCACAAAAACAATATGTAATTATATATTGTGAAATATTTATTTCTAATTACAAATAAATGAAATTTTGTCTTGAATCGTGGTGT